>PVKU01005336.1:0-125478 GCA_004027475.1 Anoura caudifer | reverse complement strand
ACTTTCATGACTTGGAATACTTCTTTCCAGCCCCTTCTTGCCTGTAAGGTCTCTTTTGAGAAATCCGCTGACAGTCTGATGGGAACTCCTTTGTAGGTGACTCTGCCTTTATCCCTTGCTGCTTCTAGAATTCTCTCCTTCATTTTAATCTTGGCTAATGTAATTATGATGTGCCTTGGTGTGTTCCTCCTTGGGTCCAACTTCTTTGGGACTCTGAGCTTCCTGGACTTCCTGGAAGTCTATTTCCTTTGCCAGATTGGGGAAGTTCTCCTTCATTATTTGTTCAAATAAGTTTTCCACTTGTTGCTCTTCCTCTTCTCCTTATGGTACCCCTATGATTCAGATGTTGGAACTTTTAAAGATGTCCTGGAGGTTCCTAAGCCTCTCCTCATTTTTTCTGAATTCTTGTTTCTTCATTCTTTTGTGTTTGGTTGTTTCTTTCTTCCTTCTGTTCCACACCATTGATTTGGGTCCTGGTTTCCTTCCCGTCACTGTTGGTTCCCTGTACATTTTCATTTATTTCACTTAGCATAGTCTTCATTTTTTTCATCTAATTTGTGACCACACTCAACCAATTCTGTGAGTATCCTGATTAACAGTGTTTTGAACTGTGCATCTGATAGGCTGGCTATCTCTTCATCACTTAGTTGTATTTTTTCTGAAGCTTTGATATGTTCTTTCATTTGGGCCTTTTTTTTTTTTTTTTTTTTTTTTTTTTTTTTTTTTTTTTTTTTTTTTTTTTTTTTTTTTTTTTTTTTTTTTTTTTTTTTTTTTTTTTTTTTTTTTTTTTTTTTTTTTTTTTTTTTTTTTTTTTTTTTTTTTTTGTCTCATCACTCCTGTTACATAGTAAGGGGCCTACCATATATTTTTATTGGTGCATAATAATATATGCCAGTAATATTCTATGTATTTCATTTGTATCAATTTCCTTACTTCTCACTGTAGCTTTATGAGTTGCTACTGTAAGTATCCATTTTATGGCTCAGGAAACTGAGCCCCAGAAGGTGTTCCAGAAAGCTGAGGTCCATCAGCTGGTAAATGACAAGCCAGAACTGAAGCCCTGGCTGTCAGATTCCAGAACTTGAGCTCTCAGCCACTGTATCTGGCATTCCATTGCCAAGATGTACCCTCATTTGTTTTAATTAATCCTGCGTGATGGACATTTAGATACATTATCCTTTTTTTGTTGTTGTTCGCTATCATAAACAAGGCTGCAATTGACACTCTTGTACCTACTATATCAGCCTACATTTGTCTAATTCTTCCTATTGGATTAATTCCTAGAAGTGAAATTTCAGAGTTAAGTGGTATGAGCATTTTAAATTTTGATACACATTGCCAAACCGATAGAAATGTTGAATTAATTTACATTCCCACCAGCTGCATGTGGGAGAGATGCCATCCTCTTCTCAACCCTTGGCACCACTGAATCTGCTCTGGCAGAGGCCATTGGGACCTCCTTATTTCCAAATCTGACAGCTCTTTACAGCCTCCTCTTGCTCAGAGCTCTGCCACATGGACTGCTGTAGACATGCCCTCCTGGAAAGTCTTCCTGGGCTTTTCTTGGCTCTCCTCTCTGGCTCTCCTCTCCTATTTCTTTGGCATTTGAAATCTCTTCACCACCCTCTTCCCTATATGAATGCCATGAGTCCATGGGATCCTCGGTTCTCCCCTTTTCTTCTTCTTGCTCCAAATGCCCACACTCCTTAGTGTGGCAGTCTTTCTTCATTGCAGGCCATCAGCCATTCCCTCCTACTTCCTTGTTAAGAGGACCCCAATTTTGTTCAAGGCTTAAAGTGTCCAGCCCCAAGGGTTGAATCATGAACAATCTAAGCCAATCATGGCTGTTCTGTTCACTTCTGTGAGCTACAGGTGCCTGTGTGACCCAGTTCTGGCCAGTGATACCCACGGGGAACTTTGCCCTGGAGCTTCTGGGATTTTCTTGTACAGAACAGAGATCTGTGAGAAGACCATTGTTTCCCCACAAGCCTCAGTCCTATTTGGAATGCTGCTGGGGAGGATGAGACACTTCGAGTTAGGGGATCCAATCTATGGGCCAGGAGAGAAAGACCAAGTGAATCACAGGCCACCTGTCCAGGGGCCCAACATCAGTGAGCTGCTGAAAGAATGCTGAAACCACTCATCTCCAAATTGTTTGCTAAACAATAAAATAATCTATAAGAAGAGCCTCAAATGGATTTTCTGTTCCTTATAGCCAACTATTTCCTAACAAATAGATACATAGAGGTCAGCTTAGCCTAATACTCTACCTTGATGGTGGCAATGCAGCTGTCTCTTGAGCCTCAGCACTATTTACAATGATAATATTAATTGTTAATAATAATAACAATAAATATTCATTAAGTACCTGTTATTAGCTAAGAACTGTTCTAAGTTATATATATCATTTAAACATCACTACAATTCTATCAGGTTAATGCTAAAGAGCTATTAGTATCCTCATTTTATTAACAAGGAAACTGAGGGACAGAGGGATTAAGTAACTTGCCTAAGGTCATAAAACTAAGTGGCCAAGCTAGGTCTTAGGGTTTTTATGCCCAAATACAATGTCATGCTGCCTCTTAGCTACCTGGATAACTAAAGAGAACTTGAATTTAACATGTCCCAAATGGAGCCCATCCTCTGTCTTCCTAATAAATGGGCTCCTCCTTCAAACCCTCCCTCTTGATCATGGCTCCTTGGACCTGTGCTCCTCTCTTCTCTTCCACATCCAATCAGTTACCACCTGCTGACAATTCTACCTTCTGAACCTATTCTGAACTATTCCACTGTCCTAGCTTATAGTAAGTGCCTAGGGAATGCTGGCTGCTATAACCAGGCTCTTTACGATTGAGCTGCTTCTGCTGTCTTGTCTTTCACCATCCAAAACCTTCCCTCTAACTGCCTAAAAGGAATTTAGATAGAGGACCTGTTCCAGGAAGGGAGAGATCATCACAGATTACTATAGTTTAATATAAACTCATGTGTGATCAACAGGGTTCATTTGCTCAAAGTCCTCTCGCTGTCCCATTGTTAAAGATGGCCCAGCAAACATTTATTTACCAAACATTTGCATTTCTACCTTTATGTGATTTCCCTCCTGCCCTTTGAAGTCCCAAACCACAATGCCCCCAAGCCACCTTTGTCCTTAGCTCCAGATGACATGTAAATCTCAACTGCCCAATGCCTCCTTGGGTCTCATATTCTTATGGTGCCACTGAATGTACATGTTATAAATTTTGGACATTTTCTCTTGTTCATCTGTCTCATGTTAATTTGATTTTTAGTCTAGCCAGGAGGGCTTAGAAAATTATTTTTTGTGCCCCCACACTTCCATTCAAGTCCTAATTTTGTAAATATATGGAAAGGCAGCACGGCCCCATGAGATACGCTTGGCTCTGCCACTTATTGGCTTGGTACCAAGTTGCTCAAGCTCTGATTTTTTATCTGTAAAATCTGGATAAGAACCCAGTTCTGTTTCCATCACAGGGCTATCATGGAGCTCAAATGAGAGTGAATACGAGCACTGGTTATACCCTGCTAAGTTCTGTAGAAATATAAGATGAATTTTGCAAAAGGATCAGTCCATATTCAACCCAGAGGGGGGAAAAGAGCTTTATTTACAGATGGGTAACCAAAACTAATGCAAATTAAGCAAAATTTAAAATCTCTCAGTTAATGCTTAGTCTAGAAACAATATTAATTAACACATTGACATTGATTTCTTAAATCTATTTCATTATTTGGCTCTCTATATTTACTAAAGAGTGAGACTATTTTATTGAGTTTTACTATTTTAATTTGTGACCTCATTGGTTTTCAACTCAATGAAAATGTTTTAAAGAAATAATATCATTGTTTTGGGGCCTTGGATCCAGTTATACTTGGCCATTTGTTCAGTCTCCACTTGAAAAGTGGTTTGTAATATTTTCATTAATAATTAGTACTTCTGGAGAGTAAAATTACATATCTTATCTGAACACAGGAAAATCCAAAGTGTGTGAGGAGGGCCAGTGCCAGTGAAATGGGCCTGACACCGGCACTGAAACCTACAAAAGTCTCCCTCAACACCAGCAATCCCTGGGCACCTGCAAAGAGGGTCGAAAGCTTGCTTTGCAAAGTTGCAATGCCGTGTGTCCATTTGGAAGCGAAAGTCTGCTGATCTGCTGTCAGCTGCTGCACAGGGCACATAGGTCTTACTGGCTAAAGGCAGTGCCTAGCACTTAGTGAGTGATCAAGAAGTGTTGCCTGAATTGAAATGAAAAAAAAAAAAAAAAGGCACATTACCTTGTGGAGATTAAAGCAATTGTATGAGTCAACACCAAGCTTCCTTTCTTTCCCAATTTGTCACTACTAAAATGGTCATTTTAAAGTTCTATTTAAAAAGGATTAATTTTAGATTAAACTGGATATGAGCTGTCTTAAATTCTTTTTTAACAAGATTGGGCATATATTTTTCTTTCAATGTGAATATAAAAATATAACACAAAATAAATCCTGCTACTCTGAAAACTTACTTTAAAGCACCCATTAGCAATAAGTGAACAGTATGTTCATTTGACTACTAATCAAATTTGGAGAAAGCATAACCAGTGCCATAATTACATGGGCCCTTTTCCAAAGAAAAGAATGACTAAGTTGACTGTTATTTTTATAAGTGTCTACCTCGATGCATAGACTTTGCCTTCTTGTTGAACACAGCACAATAGACAGGAACAGTAGTGCCTGAAGCTGCTATCAGAGCCCAGCCCCTTCGTCCTTTCCCCTTCCCCTTCAAAAAAAATTTAACAGGAGTCAATCCCAAGATTGTTTGACCCTAAGGGCTAACTCCTCCACTGCCCAACGCTTTGTGGCCATCTGTACTCAACCCACAAGAAGGAAAGACAGTGGCCTGACACTTTGGAGATCCCTCCTGGAGTCCTGGCAGTGAGGACATTTCCCCAGTCTGCTACAAACAGTTCACTTGAGGCGAGTAAAGTCAATGGTGACCCAGAATGTGCATATTTCCCGAGAGGTGTCCCTAAGCCGCTGCACTCCTGGTTCACTGCACTTGCTTCACTCCTAGCAAGAGCTGTTGCTAACCAGCCACCATGGATACACAGTGAGATACTTCCGATATTCTTTTCTTCTTTGGCAGCGGAAACACAAAGGCTTTATTATTGAGCTTAAATTTATCCATTGTTGCAAGTGTCCATCAACCAAGTCTATGGACCAATTCACAAATTATCAAAAATGTTAAGCATATTCATACCCCTTAATATACTAATTCCATTTCTGGGAAACCATTTTAATAAATTAATCTAAAACATAAAAAAGAGCTTTTCTAGTCAAAGATTTTTTTCCTAGCATTTATAATAGTGAAAATCAGGAAGCAATCTTCAAGCTACACCTTAACAGGGAAAGGTTAAGTGGACGATTTTCTTTTTCTTATTAAAAATGATGTCTATACTCTGGTTTCTCTTCAGATTGTATAAATCTTTTCACCTTTTAAAAATGATGTCCACACAGAATTCTGCTGCTTTAAAAAATTCACTCTCTAGATATACAAGTGAGTATGTGTTTACACACATATGCATGTAAACACATTATTTTGATTTGTAATAGAAAAAAGGTAAAAAAAAACAATGTACATATATGGCCATTAGCAGTAACTTCATAAAATAAAATTTTTAAGTTTCAAATATTTACACATCTTTGTTTTACAACAAACATGTGGTATTTTTATAATTAAATTAATAATTTAAAAAGCTATTTAAAAGACCAAAGTCACCAATCCGCGTGAGTGGAGGCGAGCCTCTAACCTGGTCCCTAGGAAACGTTCTCTGTGTTTTGTGTCTCTCAGTTTACAATGGCGGACATGGCAGGTGTTCCTCCTTTTACTCCAAAAGACACAGCGTGAAGTTGCAAATGTCTGGTGCTAAGGATTCCTGCCACCTCCCATGCACCCTGTCGCCCCGGCTTATCCTTCTTCCTCATTATGACAGGACACATCATCCGACACTCTCCTCCCAAACTCCAGGTAATCTCCAACAATTGACCAGAACTAACACACAAGACAAAACCTGCCATTGTTTCTTGAATATTTGAAGTCATTGAGGATAAAAGGCATCAATGATACTGTTAAAAGTTTACCTGGGGTAAAGAAATCCTACATTTCACGTGTATATCTGTTGTAATGTGTATTCTGATTTCTGAGTGCAATGTTTAAAAGGGCATTTTAGAATCTTTGGAATGCTGTTCTTGCCCTCCCTAATGTGGCAGCCTGTCCTTTCTTTTCCCACTCATGGTATTCTGTGTGCTTGCTGACATGTCACTTACTGTTAAAAAGACATGGCATGGACATAGTCACTGGGCTGGGCCCACTCAATCCACTTAGCATGGACCTTCTGGGACTTCCTGGATCTGTCTTCCCAGCCTGAAACTTATTCTGAAGGAGAAGCAGGAACCTAGGTTCAGAATGGAGCAAACTGATTTATTAACAAGTGTGAAATTCCATTTGGAGGATGAGGTTGCTGTTAGAAATAGATGCACAGGGAAAAGATGTAAGAAACACCAAACCACAGTCATTGGGGACCATTTGTGCAGGGACAAGTCTTGCCTCTGCAATAAGGCAGGATATGTAAATAAACATTTAATATTTAATAACTGAGGAAGGGGACATCAAAGATAGCCATCCTTTTGTTCAACAAACATATTAATTAACTATCAAGAACTAAAATTTGTGCTGGGCCCTGGGGATCCCAAGATGATTAAAACATGCTTTGTCCTCAAGGGGCTTGCAGTCTAGAAGACTAAGGCAAAGAAGTGGAAAGAAAAGGGAAATTCATCTGAACCAAGGACGGTGGTAGCCTCCGAGGGCATGGCTTCTACTGGGGTTGGGGAGGGGAAACAGGAGAGGCTTCCCAGAGGAAGTGAGCTTAGTCTCAAAGAGGAGTGAGCATTTACCAGGCAACCACTGAATGGGTTCCTTGAGCTCCTTAGAAGACTGCAGCATATGGAGGGTGCACTTAAAGAAAAAGCCTCTTTCCCTTGCACACAGGATAAATGGGGCCTGCGAGTTTCCACAGTGAGAACACACTTGGCACTGCTAAGTTGTTCTATGAGGGAGCAGGTGTTAGTCTCGTTCTCAGACGTATGTCACCAGGGTCAAGAGCTGACCCACATGTGGGATCTCAGGACACATTGCTGTGGCATGGCATCAATCTCCCCATTTGAGCCCTGTGGCCCTGGGTGAAATGCCAGGGTGGGTGTTGGTATTAAAGGTGCCTGTCAGCAGGCTGGGTCTTCTTGGGCTGCAATCGCTGTTGGCACAATGAAGCTTTGCAGCAAGGTGTTATCAGGTACCAGAGTTGGGATCACTGAGTGTTGGGCCTCTGGAAGGCTGTCCAGCAATGCTTGAGCCTAATTCAGTAAGTCAGAGAATTGACTCAAGGTCAAATCTGGCTCAAGGTAAGGAAGGGAAGAAGGACTGGCAAACTCCTACCTGTGGCCTATGAGCCCGCCATGACCTGACCCTCAACCACCTGAGTCAGTTGGAGGTACCTCACCATCCTACATCCATCCACTGTATACTGGCCAGACTGATGAGCACTTTCCAGGCATTATATTGCTGCCTCACACCTCACACCCTCAGCAGAGTCAAATGCTTTTACTTTGGAACTTCCTGAGCAGAATTCAAACACATAAAAAGGAACTGAGATGACTGATATCTGCCCTGGAGCTGCACATACTTCTCACATTCTATGCTTAACATTTTGGTCCTGGTCTGTCCTAATCACCCACACAATTAGGAGAATGTAATTCATTCTTAAGGGCTCCCCATTCAAGAAAGAGAATGGTTTGTTACAAGAAACATCAGGATTTCTTAAAGCCGAGATCCTATTATAATGACTTTTATCAAGGGTGTTCTATTCCCCTGGCTGGAGGCCAGCTGCATCTGCAGTACACTGAAATTCTGAAAGATGAGAGAAACATATGCTCAAGCCCAGACAGGTAGGCTACAGCAGGGTGAGACAGTGACAGAGTGGTTTATCAGAAAGAGCATAGGCACGGGATATGAAGCCAACTTAATATTGCATCTAGAAAAGGAAGATCATCACCTGACTTACCTGCCTCAGTGAGTTTGGGGAGCTGTAAACAGATGCACAGTCCTCTATTGAGAAACAGGCTCACATTGAGAATAGTGTAATCACGTTTCCCCACATACTCTGCTCACATAGGTTACCTGCTTCCTCTATGTCAACGGTGTTTTTTTTTCTTCAGGAAATTTAAACCTTCCCTCTTCTCCCCCCGGTTCCTCTTTCTTCTTCATCTAGTCTCCTTCTGCTCACATCCCCCCTCAAACTCCCCTCTCCACACTTATCTCTATCCACACCCATCTTTCATTAGATGTACCTTTTCCTTTCTAAAATGAGCTCCCAGTCTGCTCTTAACCCATCCCCCTCTCATCTTCAAGTGCTAATCCTCTTGTATCTCCAATCTTTCCTGTCTACCAGGTTTCACCAACCAGCTAAGCCTAAATAACCAGTCTGCCTTGAGCTCCCAGTCTAACTTTCCAGCTCTCTCCTCTTCCTGTCTCTGATCTGAGCCCCAGCTTTACTCCATTATCTATTCATTTATTCCTGCAATGCTTACTTATTGAGCACCTCTGTCAGACAACATGCCAAGCACCATAATGGTGCCATAATGGCCCCCATTCTCATCTGCTGGGAAAGATGGCCGTTATCGGGCAGTCACCAAATAAAAACACAATTACAGCTGGGGAATTTTCTACAAGGGAAATCTGTGTGTGCAATGAGAACATATAAGAGCAAATAAGGGTGCTAAGGAAAGCTTTTGCAAGGAAGAAGCAACTTGCAACATAAGATGCTAAGATCTGAAGACTGAGTCAGCATTAGGTAGGAAAAGATGGGTTGAGTGTTCCAAATAATGAAACCACGCTGATTTACAAAGGCCCTGGGGCAGTAGGGAACTTGAAGTATTCACAGAAGACCAGTGTGTATAGAACCCAGGGAATAAGAGGAAGATGATGTGAGAAGACAGATAAGTGGGGGCCGACCTTTAAGCTGTTAAGGAATTTTGTCTTCTTCTTGGAATTGGTAATATATTGATTACCTCCAATGATCCTTTAATAAGCACTAGACATTTATCTAGATGTGAGGGACACAAGGAATTCAACAGAGAATGAAACAAAGTCCTGACCCCATGGAGATGACATACTGGCCACACAGCCACAGAAGGTGCTCAGCAAAAGTGGGTGCAGGGAGGTCACCGTGATGGTCCAGGGGAACATGACAACGGACTGGACGAAGACTAGGCTGAGAAGAAAAGAAGCTGGTGAATTAGAAAGATCCTGAGGAGGTACAATCAGCAAGATTTAGAGATGGATTGGTCAGGGGAAGGAGTTCTTGTTTATCATGAGATTTTGTTGTTGTTTTAAGAGAGCTTCCTGAAGGAAGAGTTATAAAACTTGAAGGGAAGGATCTAACCGTGAGGAAAAGTCTGACTTTCTGAACAAGAGAAAGGGTTAGTGGACATTTAAAGTTCCTGAAAAAGCAGGAAAGGGTTGTGCCCAGAGTCTAAGTAGAGGATTTGGCCTTAGAAGGAAGGGTTATTCATATTCCATCACTTTTGTAGGAGAGGTGGAGAGAAGTTTATTAACGTAGTTCTGGTCCAGGAATTTCCCTTTTTTTTTTTTTTTTAAATAGAGAAAGAGACAAGGTCATTTGATGAAGTGGGAAGAGGTAGAGAAAAGTGAGAAATTACAGAAAATCAGCAAAAGGGAAGTGGGACAGAGAACCTTCCAGAGGAATTTAGATTGCCCAGCAGGCTGAGGACACTTCAAGGTTGATGTTTCTAAATGGAAGTGTGGGTTAGGCAGAAAAATGTCCGCCCAGAATATATTCACTTCCTAATCTCCAGAATTTATGAATATAACCTTATGTAGCAAAGTATGTGATCACTTTAAGGATCTTGGGAAGAGACATTTATCCTGGATTATCTGGGGTGGAGGAAGGTGAGGAGGGCACTAAATGCAATCATGCGTATCCTTAAAAGAGAGATGCAGAGGAAGTTTTGAGAGAGACAGAGGAGAAGGTGATATGAAGACAGAGCGACTGGAGTAATGTGGCTACAAGCCCAAGATTTCGGGCAGTCACCACAAAGCAGAAGAGGCGAGGAACAGACTCTCCGCGAGAATCCCCCGGAGGGAGTGTGGTCCTGCTGACCCCTTGATTTTTGGCCCAGTGACACTGATTTCAGACTTCTGGAATTCAGAATGGTGAGAGAATGAATTTCTGTTGCTTTAAGCCACCACATTTGTGGTGATTTGTGACAACAGCCCCACAGAACTAAGACAATCTGCATCTACCAATCTGCACAGCAGCGCGTCTTTCTCCAAGCACAGGGCTCAGGAACAAGCACAAGCGGTTATGTCGCCACTAACATGAAAACATTGGTATTCAGGCAAACTCCTACACTAGGATCCAGAAAGACAGCTGTACAAGTTCAGGTTGCTTTGAAAAGAGGTCAGAAGGCGTGTGTGAGCATGCATGTCCTCACATGGGCCCACGTGAAGAAGCCTGGATGTCAGCTGTCTTTGGGGGGTTAAGGGGCTGAGTGTGAGGGCCAGAATCCTTGTCATTTTGTCAAAAATACAACTGGTTTTAGGGCTGAATTTAAAAAGAAACTGATGGCGAATTATTAAATGCCTACCATGTGCCAGGCACTGTGCTGGCGCTGAACAAAGCAACGTCCTTACTCTTGTGGAGATGATGGTACCGTGAAGGAAAATAGATCAGCAAGCATACACCAGGTCAGGTGGTAAGAAGACAAATGAAGAGAATGAAAGCAAGATAAATGGGATTAAGACTGATGGGGATATTGTTTCCTAAAATATGGTCAAAAATAGACCATTTGACAAAAAATGATGTGTGAGCAGAAACTTGAAAGAAGGGGGGGTGAAACTTACGGATACCTGGGGGAAAGCAACTGGGTAAAGGGAAGAGGAAATACAAAGTCCTTGAAGCATGAACCAGGGGCTCAACTGAGGCTACAGGCTCATTCAATCCACAGATGACATAAGGCTGTGAGGACAGCGATTAACTATGCGGGATAAAAGATGCCAAATCTAGAAAAAGCAGATAATGCTGGTGAGATGGGCCATGTTGAATAATCAGTTCAGCAGGGTAAAAATCCAAGGTCTTGAACTTTATTCCAAGAAGGTAATTACACAAGAATGGGATTTGCAAGCTGTGGTTTAGTAACCACATAGTAGATAGAAGGGAATCCCTTCCAACCAACACTCATGCCTCTCCCAAAACAAAGGACTATGGGACATCATGCATCAGCTGGGGGTCAACTGGAGGGACAGTTTTGTGTCCAAGGGAGAAGAAACCAAGACAAAGTAACTTGGCAAAGGTTATACATTCTCTCTAGAAGTAAGCTGAGTCAGGCTCCTACTCAATCTCCTACTTGGTCAGGTGCAATGGAAAGTCATATAATAATGTATATCAAGAGCCTAAACACTATTTGATTCAGAAATTTGAGACTCTATCCCATGAAAAAGATCTAAAAAATAGAAATACAGTGTCCATAAGGGGAGATTTTGTCTGTCACAGTTACATTCTCACAGCCTGGAACATGTCTTGCACATAGCAGGCTTAGTATATATTTGTTTAATCAATAAATAAATAGATAAGAAGTTCTCTTTATAAAAATGTACACTGCTAAATTATTTATAATACTTAAAAAACTTACCTAAATATCCTGCAATAAGTTTCTATTTAAGTAAACTATGATCCACTCACTCTTTGGATTTAACTATCTTAAAAAGCAGCATTATCTGGTGTGGCTCAGTGGATTGAGCGTGGGCCTGTGAACCAAAGGGTCGCTGGTTCAATTCCCAGTTGGGGCATATGCCTGGGTTGCAGGCCCAATAGGGAGCACGCAAGAGGCAACTGCACACTGATGTTTCTCTTCCTTTCTTTCTCCCTTCCTCTCTCTTTCTAAAAAAATAAATACATAAAATATTTTCTATAAAAGAGCAAACATGATGGCTTAAGTAAAACCAGAATTGAGAACCATCCCATAAAAACAGTTAATCTGGAATGGAGGCTCCTTGTTTTCATTTTAAAGATGAGGAATTGCAAGGCCACATAATGATTTATTGGCATTTTTAAGCTACTTAATACACACATATAAAAGTTCTTTTGGGCAGTAAAAGTGATATATTGTCTGCTAAACAATTCTATAATATATTTGAAAATAATTTCCAGACCTTTAGAAAAATAGATGTGGAAACAATGCTAGTTCCCAAACATGAGGTCAGCTAATGCCAGCGAACAAGTGGGCAGGGCCAGAAATTCCAGCAGCATTCATCCATCAGTTTGGAAAATATTTATCCGCTGGCCGGTGTGCCAAGCCTTGGTGAGACCGTGGGAATGCAGAGATGTCTGCGGCCCAGATTCCTGCCTCTTTGCAGAATCTTACACAACAATAGTGATTTAACACGTCAGGGTCACACAATAAGTGAAGAACTAGGATAAAGGGACGTGCCTAGTGTTTGAGAGATCAGAGATGGGGCCAGGGGCTCAGACTCCAAATGGAATGAAAGTAAGACCTGAGGGTCAGGAAGCTCAGAGGAGCTGGCATGTGAAGGGCTGAGACAAGGTAGATGAAGGATCTGGGAGGGGACAAACGGGGTGTGATCCCAGGAGCAACCCAGAAAGGCTTTCAGGAGACCTGGTAGTCGACGTCTCTCTGTCTCCCACACCTCTGCCCCTGCAGCTACAAAAGTTGCTCAGTAGAGAAAATGGCACAGACCTCAGGTGTTTATTCCTTGATTACTGCCATTGACTGGCTCTGTGTCCTTTGTCACATTTTTAATTGTCTCTGTGTTACCTGGCTTATAAGTTGCAGATAATAATAGTGCCTACCCCCAGGGATGGGTCTGAAAATGACAGGAAATTGATTGATCGGTCTGGCAAATATTTACTGAGCATCTGTTGTGTGTCCGGCACTGCACCCAGCACTAGGTGTGCTGTCGTGAAAGAAACAGACAGTCCCTGTTCTCCCAGAACTTAGAACCGAGAGAAAGAGACAAAGTGAATGAAGTAACTGGGCTGGTTAGTGCCTGGAGGTGACGGCCGTGGTTTCCTCCCCCTGCTCATTCGAAGGTATGGGGCCTTTGTCAAGGTATAATTTGAATGCATTTTTCAGTGAAACTGTGGTGTGGCAATAGGCCACAAAGGCATTGTAACTGAGCCCAGCCAAATAGCTAGCACTCACATTGAACAGTTTCATTTTCATTGTACTGGGTATCATTCACCCAGCAACAATGAAATTTTTTATTCTCCTTTACAGCCCTCCCAATCATATTACAGTGAAAAGAGAAGCCTGTCTTTCCCTTCACCTGGTGGAGACCTACAGACAGACAGCTGGTCAGTTACACCTGAGCTGAGCTGTCTGCCCACATGAGTCAGAGGATGCAGAGACCGGGAAAGCGTTTGCTAGGCTGCCGGCTCAGGAGGAAGAGGCGAGATTGACAGTCCATCATGTCCAGGCCCTCTGTTGGGCATTTTACATAAATTATCTCATCTGATACTCAAAATTAAGCAACTTTGCCACCTATGCCTAGCTGGCTCAGGCAGAATCTGAGCCCAGGTCTGCTGATTCCAAAATATATGTTCTTCCCACCCATCCTTTTATGAAAAGAAAAGGTGAACTAGAAGCGGGAGAACAAGATACACAGTCCTTTTTGAGGAGGAAGATCAGCCTAAAAATAGGGATGTTTTCTGCTGTCATAATAACCTGTGTACCTACTGCTGACACCGTCAAATCCAAACGGCCACCTCTGGAAATGGAAGAGCGTATACCTACAGGGCAAAAATATGTTCATAGTTGCATTCAACACACTTTTGAGTTAATAAAACTATTGTAATAATCATAACCTTCATGTCTTTTTCCATATAAACAACTGTAAAACTACTTTTGCTCACCCTTGTATCGTGTGTATGTATGCACAGGGGGTGGAGGGAGAGACAGAGAGACTTTAGTTTAACCCCGTAATTTAAATCTCGAAACTAATAATATGGGAATATATGAGGGGGACCTCCCCAAAACCGGAGTTATCTTCTGGAGGGCAGGCGCTTTGCAGTGCAGGCTTCCCCCGCTAGGTGAGTGTCCTAGGAACCCACCTGTATCAGTGCACCAGCTGGCGCTGTTGCAAGAGTCTGCATTCAGCTTCAGTGAATATTTTTTGAAGACTCTTTCAACGCATTTGCCTGTTTCATGGTGGGTGGTTTACGAACACACCTGCCCACACGGCGCTGAGTGTTCAGCAGTTTGCCACCAAAACCAGCATGACCCTCCCTATTCCCCGGATCTGGCCCTGAGCAACTTTTTTTTTGTTTCCCAGGATGAAAAATGTCCTCAAAGGGAAACATTTTACCGATGTGGAAGAGGTGAAACAAAAAACGGCAGAAGCACTAAAAGGCATCAAACCCAACAAGTTCAAAAACTGTTTGAGCAGTGGAAAAACCTTCTCAGTAGGTGTATTGCATCAAATGGAGAGCACTTTGAAGGTGACTAAAGCTTAAAAATGTAAGAATAAATACACAATGTTTTATAAATAAATTCCATTTTGGGAGGTCCTCTGTCATACATGCCGACAAAGATTATGAATTAAGGTATTCATTGCAGTGTTTTCAGAAGTAAAAGTAGAGAGAAAAAGAAAAAGGAAAACTGGAACCCCTATCTTGCCCAACATAGAGCAATGGCTGAAAAAATTATAATTCAACAGTATAGTGGAATGTTACTAGGCTGTTAAAATTCATGGTGTGGAATAATATTTGACTGCATTGAAATATGTTCATAATATAATGTTCACAAATAATAAAACAGGTTATAAAACCCTATATATTGTATGGCTCCAAAATTTTGTTGAAAAATTATATATATGCATATATATATTTAAAATCTGGAAGGAAATGTACCCAAATGTTAATAGTGATTATCTCTAGGTTAAAAGACAATTACTTTTGCCCTGGCTGGTGTAGCTCAGTGGATTGAGCGTGGGCCTGCAAACCAAAGGATTGCAGATCGATTCCCAGTCAGGGCACATGCAGGACAGTTCCCAGCAGGGGATTCACGAGAGGCAACCATACATTGATATTTCTCTCCCTCTCTCCTTCCCTTCCCCTCTAAAAATAAATAAAATCTTTAAAATAAAAAAGATGATTACTTTTTATTTCTTCTGTATCCTTCTCTATCTTTTTCTATACTCCCCCATGCAAAACAAGTGTGTGCTGTGCTGAAGAGTGATGCTCAAGCCTTCCTAAGGAGGCTCGTTCCCAGACTCAGAGCTTGTCTGCTCGGAAAAAAACTGGCTTTCGTCCTTCCTGCTGGCAAACCCTGGAGACTAGGGCTGTGGAGGCCGGAGGACCCAATGTCTGCCCCGGGCACTCACAAGGCACGCTGAGTCTCCTCCTTCTTCCAAGTTTCAGATAACAATTTTAAAAAGGAAACTAAGTGTTGAACAGGAAAGAGGTATTGACATTGCTTTTTAAATGCATCCTTTGGATGGTTCTTTTAGGATGCAACTCCACAGAAGCATGTTACATTGAGTGAGTTTCTGAAGGGCAGGGGCAGGCATAGTATGTCATTCATCCCGTTTTATTTATTCACTCATTCATTTAAGAAAACTTTTACTGGGCCCTGGATGGGCTCCATGCACTTGCCAGAGAAGACAGAGAGAAACGTTAAAGCAGGGCAAGTTTTAAAATAGAGGTGTGATGAAAGAGTGGAGTGGCCTTCACACACACCCTGCACCTTCATCCCTTGTCCACTTGCAAACTTCCATCACCCAAAGAGACAACTCGAGCGTTATCTCAGTAAATGTCCTTTGTACTTTCCCGAATC
Source organism: Anoura caudifer (assembly GCA_004027475.1). NCBI lineage: Eukaryota > Metazoa > Chordata > Mammalia > Chiroptera > Phyllostomidae > Anoura > Anoura caudifer. The sequence continues at coordinate 109,560 of PVKU01005336.1, read as the reverse complement.
AGCACTCACTCCTCACTTCCTGCAAATTTTCTCCTTTGCACACATGCAACAATTATAGCACCAGCACGCTGCCAAACGGTTCTTTGCATACCAGTCCCTTTACTCTGTCACATGCAGGAAATGAGAATTTCCCTAAACAGATGAGACCACCCCAATATCTAAGGAAATAATCTAGGAAATATCTAGGCTCTCCTATAATTTATTTGCAATCCATCACTATATGTAGCATATCAGGGTTGGGAATATCTAATACCAGTAACCATGCCTTAATTATTCATATCCTATCCATATGTTCAGAGCCTAGAACATTATCTTTCAAATAGCTGGTAATTAGTGTGTTCATTAATTTAGTTCAGCAAATATTTATTGAGTATCCACCACGTGCCTCCTGCAGTGTTAGTTGTGAGAAATACACTGGTTAACAAAATTGATTTGGTTTTGCCCTACAGCTTGATGGGCCAAGCAACATTAAACAAATAAACCTATAAACAAATACATAATCACAAATTGTAATATTCACTCTGAAAGAAAAGTACAGGGTTCTATGAATGCTGTCAAAATATATGAATAAACAAATGAATAAATAAAAGAAAACACTATATTCTACACTGTGATATTTGTTCACTAGAAAGGTGTACTTTATAGGGGAAGAAAGAGAATATTGTGGGCTCTTGCAGGATGGGTTAAGAATCCTAACAAACAATCTGACTCCTGTGTGCACGCTCCTATCATGCATCCTAATACCTTATCAGTTTCCGTGGTCCTATCTCATGGATGATGCATTCTGAACTTACATACAGGCAACCAAAACACCTGGGGTATTTTTGTCCTTGTCTGTTTGATGTGCTGTCACTGATCCAAGGCTCTCTTCTTGCACTCTTTATCACCTCCCGGAGAGGCCATCCTGATCACCCCATTTGAAATTCGGATCAAGGTACGCGACTTTCTTGTTTTCTCCATTAGCTTCTCACTAGATTTGGTCCATCAAGTGGACCTGCCCACATCCTGTGGTGCCCAGTCCTGATATGGAAATACATGTTCCCCTTCTGTCAGTGGGTGTGGCTGCCACGACGGGAGGCCCATGTTCAAGTGGTTAAAGAGTGCTGAGTGAAATTTTTTTGGAGAGGGGGTTGTGTGAAAATCACCTTTGCAATGCACATAAGCAACATAAAAATGTCCATATCCTTTGAATTTTTAATTACACTTCTGGGAATCTATTCTAGCAAATAATACCCAATAAGAAAAAAAACTTTTATGCAAGAAACTATTTTTACTCCATTATTTATAACAGTGAAAGTCAGGTGAAAAAATCCTAATGTCTTATAAGGTGCAGGATTAAGCTTAGGTGACTGTAACAAAAAAAAGTTTTCTTATAAACTAAGAATTCTTAAGAACAGGCTTTGCAATAGCATTTTACTTTTTTAAAAGTTTGTCAAAAACTCTTATCACCTCATATAACTCAGACCTGTTAAATGCTAATAAATATTTATTGGTAATGAAGAGATAATAAAAATAGTTTAGAAACAGGTGATTAAGAATGTGAAATAATTAGCCATTTTAAAAAATACTTGTTTGTGTGGTATTGATAAGGGATCTCGTCAGGCAAACAGCCCTTTATAATGAGTCTTTCTTCTTTTGATTGGCAGACTGTCACCTAAACTAGTTGAAGCAATATACCTTCAATTAAAGTTAAATAAAGCAATAGTATTATAAATTAGCAGCTTAACGTTCTGCCCGTAAATATTTGAGTGTCTACTTTGTGCAAGGCATAGTTCCAGGTGCTGGGAATACAGTGGCAAACAGGACAGATAAAGGTCCCTGCTTCACGGAGCTGACAATTTAGGGGAAGAGGCCAGGTAATACTCAAGTCAATAAGCAGAACAGATAGCATGTCAGGTGACAATAAAGGCAATGGGAAAAAATTAAGTGGGGAAGAAGTATAGGGAATCCAACTCAGGAATGGAAACAGGGAGGAAGCAAGGAGGGATGAGCTTTGAAATCAGGTCATCAGGGTGGTCTCCCTGGAAAAGGGGCATCTGAGCAGAGACCTGAAGGGTGGCAGGAGAGTGAGCCAGACAGTTGGCTGAGCCATAAGCATTCCAGGCAGCAATTTGTTTTTAGCAAGACAATTTTAAGGATGGGCGGGTTACTTTTGTGTAGGCAGCGGGTTCTGCTTCCTTGTCACTTTCAATTAATCATGAGTATACCCCACCAGCTCATCAAAGAGAGGCTCCTGTGTCTCTCCTGTCTGGCAGCCAGAGACAGATCCCCTAGTCGGTGCCAATGCTGCCATGCTGGACCCTCCCCTGGAAGCAGAGAAGGCAGCCTCACCTCCTCTTGGGCCCTCTGCCAGAGCGGTGAGAGTCGTAACCTTTACTTCCCTGTACGAAGCAGCCCTAGTCCCTCCCCACTGAGTCTAAAAGGACACTAAGGTTCACTTTTGTTGTCTCTGTACCTGGCGAGTCTGGATTCTCCATGTGAGCGGTCACTCATTCAGAAGCAAGATCACCCATTCTCAGGGCCACTTTTAGAACTAAGAATGTAAACTTTAACCAGATTTAAAGAGTATTAAAATTTTGTTGTTGATGTTAAGTCCTCAAAGCTGTCAGATACAGAATGAGGGTGTTAACAGAGAAGTATATCTAATTACGTGCTAATCACTATGTATATGTTTTTAAAATTGCAATGGCATTTGTCATTTCTGATCATCTACTCATGTCCCAACTGATGACTTGCTGACTGTCTACTGCACCTGCTGGCCGCAGAGGTAATTAATCTAAGGTCCAGTGACAAGGAGGACACTGTATGCTGTGTGAGGGTAAGGCTATGCCTGTTTTTCTCACACTCATGTCCCCAAGTGCCGACCTCAGGACCTGGCATGTAGGGGACAATCCATGCTGATGGGTAAATGAGTGACTCCAAAGATGACAGCTTTGGTACAGAGAGAGAACACTTTTCTGCTAAAGTGGAAAGGGGCAAGCATGGAGACCACCATGCCTGAAGCAGGAGAGGCAAGATGGAGGCATGAGGACCCTCCAACATCTGAGATGATGGGAACCCAAGTGGAGGGCGCTTTCAAGGCACAAGGTAGGGTGGGAAGGGGGAGAGATGAAGTGAGAGAAAACCACTTGGCACAGTGTTTGCCCCTTCCCCTCCCATAGATCTTAGGTTACTTTGGTCAATTTCCTTAGCTTCTTGGAGACTCAGTTTCCTCGCCTGGAAAATGGGGATAACCATTCGAGCCTCACAAAAATCACCACAAGAGTCAAGTAGGAAAAGGTATATAAAGCCCCCGGCACAGAAACTTTCACCATAAAAAGTCATAGTACACCATCATTTTCTCACTTAACGTACGCACATTGAGAGGCAGCACACACCGTGGTTGGAAGCAGGGCCCTGGACTGCCTAGGTTTGAATCTCAGCTTTATCACTTAGAGCTGGATGATCTTAGGGAAGTTACTTAATTCCCCTGTGCCACAATTTCCTCATTTGTGAAAAGCAGAATAATAATGCTTAAATCAGTTAATAAATGTAAACCACTTAGAACTATGTCTGGCACACAAGCATTATCATGGTACACTAGACATTTTTCATATTTGTCTCCCACTCTGATCCCCCTACGGCTGGTGGAAGCAATGAGAGGGTGGACAGGAGCAGACAGACATGTTGGCATGGTGATGCAGGAGCTCATGTTGGACGGGCTGGACCTGTGTCTCCTTTCAGCACTGCTTCTCAAACTCCAGTGTGCACTGGTTTCACCCTGAGGGTTAAAGCACAGGTCGTGGGGGCCCAACCCTCAGAGCTTCTAGTTCAGGATGTCTGGGTGGGGCTTGAGATTTTGCATTTCTAACAAGTTCTCAGATGATGCTGATGCTGCTGGTCCACAGACCACACTCTGAGAACCACTGAGATGTAATGAGAAAGGATGTCAGAAGTGCCAAGAGAAGGAAAAAGGAGGTATGCATAAAAAGATAGGAGTTCTGAAACAATTCCAAATAGGACTGATTTACGGACACTGGTAGAAAGAATAATTTGGTCATTTATTCATTCAACAAACACTTACTCACTGCCCACTGTGAGCAGGGCCCAAGATTTAACTGAGCAGAAACAACAGTGAGTTGGAGAGGACTACCAACCTATAGAATTAAAACAGAAGGGCATTAAAGAAAGAGAAGCCATGTCCCCACAGACCTACCTCTGCATCATATCCCCATCTGGCCTAACTCAGACATCATTCTTTAAAAACTTTGGTAGAATATATGTAACATAAAATTTACCATTTTAACTATTCTTAAATGTATAGCTCAGTGGCATGAGGTACATTCCTATTGTGCAGCCATAACCACCATCCAGTATTTTCTTCATCTTCTCAAACTGAAACTCCTTACCTGTTCATCAATAATTCCCTAGCCCCTCACTCCTGCATACCCTGGCAACCACCATTCTACTTTCTGTCTCTATGAATTTGACTATTCTAGGTACCTTATAGAGGTGAATGATACTATTTGTCCTTTTGTGGCTGGCTTCTTTCACTTATCATGATGTCTTCAAGTTTCATCCATGTTATAGCATGTGTCATAATTTCCTTCCTTTTTAGGAATGAGTAATATTCCACTATATGTATAAACCACATTTTGTTTACACATTCATCCATCACTGGACTATTTTGGCTATGGTGAATAATGCAGCAATGAACGTGGGTGCACAAATACTTGTTCAAGTCCCTGCCTCTAACTCCTCGGGTACATACCTCGAAGCATCATTTCAAAGCAGATAAATTGTGTTTGGGTGAAAATGAAGATCACCCTCCCCCATGCCACCCCCAACCTTTTTTTCCTTAGAACTTTATCCCTCCTGAAACTCAGGTACCCATATCTTTCAGCAGCCTGAATCTGATAAATCATCCACAGCTCCAGGTAAATTAAAACAAGGACCAGGGAGATATATTTTAATGCTCTATGGGCTAAATGCATGCATGGATCTTCCTGCCCCTATAATGGAAAACTTGCTGATGCACTGTTGAAACACACCTCTGCCTGGAGCTTATTTAACCCTCTAAGGAAGAGTTTCTAGAATCAGACTTGTGATAGAGGAACCTGGCCTTACTGTTTACAAACCATTTAGGCAAATGATTTAATCTCTCTCGTTTCAATTTCCTGTTCTATAAAATAGAAATAAAAGTTCCTATCTACTTCGTTCGTTGTTTTGAGAAACTAAGATAAAGCAAGCTAATTAAATTAAGATAAACCATGATAAGGGAAAGCACTTAACCTAGTGCTTGGCTTACAGTAAGTGCCAACAACAACAACAAAATACTGGCTGCCATTGGTATTATTATAGGGTAACTCCTTCAGATATGTGCCAAGAAAGTTCCTACCATCTAGGTCCATAGAAGGACATTACAATGAGCATTAGTATTAGCAGGCTTGCTAGGCCAGAAGCCCAGAATCCTAAAAAATAGACATTTTTTAAAAATCACAGGATTCAAAATTACATCCTGGCCACAAGAGATTAGAAAATATCTTTGGATGGGGAAAATACTGCCGCGCAGGGTCCTCTGTGAAGCCTGCAAAGTATATCAGAGTCCCCAGCAGCCAACTATGGGTATAAGTAATCTTCCTTGGAGCTTTTCTTCTTCTTCTGAGTTTGCAAATGCTAGATAGAAATGGACTGCAGAACAACGGAAATTTGAGATGAGTAATGGTTATAGAAAATTTGGCCAGGCTCCCTCCTAGGATCACCCCAGTGCTTCTGGGATGTGCCCTGACAACTTGCCGGCCTCTTTTCAAATCTCTGAAAGGGGATGATGTTCCCGCCACTTCCCTTGGAAGAATATTCGATGGTGAAATATGACTCACTGTCAGAGCCCTTGCCTTTGAGATTCGCTTTCTTCTCCTGACCCACTTTCCTCGCGCTGTGCTCTTTTGTACAAAGTCAGATGAAGCCTCCCCCCGAGGAGATTGCTCTGTGAGGACTGACATTTAAAGACCATTACCACCTCTTAAACTCAGTCCTGTTCATTTGGCCAAGCAAAGCATATTTAATTCTTTTAATCTTTCCCTATAAATCAATCCCTTCGTTCCCTTAATAGTCCTTCTGCTGTGCTTTGAACTCCCTTCATTCTGGCCATCCTAAGCTCTTATTCAGTTTATACGTGAGAATTGCCAATCAATCATGAAATGGCTCTACAGGAAAAGCAGCTGGGCCTCGCCCAGGTTCCAAGTGCCTTCTCAACGTGTTGGGCTGTGCTGCCTAAAGGCACTGTGAGCCCTGCCTGGTGGCCAACCCATTAAGGTACGTTTGAGGCATTCACTGCATACTCCATTGTGGGTCTTTCAAGTAGACCTGGCCCACCTGGTCAATGGTCATGTCAAGGGAACTGCACAAGAGGACACCTCAGACACTTGCACGTCCCATTTTACTCAGTCTTCTCTGTTTGTCCACCTCTCACTTGGCTTCTACCTACCAGGGCAATAAGGGCCACTGGATAAGCCCAGAAAGAATCTTACCTGAAAGGTCCCAGCATGGTCTTCTTCCTTATCACCCTCTCTGTTTTCTTTGAGAGCAATTAATATGAATCCTCTGAAGTAGGAGGGAGGAGCAGCCGAAAGTGTCACTGTGGCGAGAGAAGAAAGCAGATTATAAGCACAAGAATCAACAGCCTTTTATTTGCCAAGTGGATGGATGTGAATTCTCCATCAGCATCTCAGACTTGTGGGTTAGAGGGGCAGCGGACGGTGGGAAAGACTTGTCCAGTTCAGTGGTGAACTCTTACTCTCTCTACCCAGCTCCCTCTTACATTTCAGGACCTGCTAAATGCCTGAATTGCTGTCTCAGGAATTCTTGAACTAACCAAGGCCGTGGTGAGTTCTCTCCCAGTAAACCATGGTTTGATGAAGATAGTCCCTGTTGAGCAACTCGAATCTTGACAGTTATCTAATGATACACTTTCCATTAGATCTGCCCAAGGGAAATCTAGCAGCTCACAGCACTAACTGGCAGAGACTGCTGTGTGTTCTCCAAAACACATTTCCTTTCTCCTGTGGGCACTCACTCAGCTGAACCACATTGCCAGCCTCCCTTACAGTAGGTGGAGAGCATGGGCAGACAAGATGCATGCCACTGCCAACCTGGCCCATAAAAACTTTCCACATGTTCCTCCTCTCTTCTTGCCTGCCAAATGCAGGAGATCCAGCAGAGTAGACTGATGTCCCAGGAGAAGGAGCCACAAGATGGAAGGAACCTGGGCTTCTGAAAAACCACAAAGAATCACTCACTGACCAGAGACAATAATATAGTACTGGAAATAAACTTATATGGTGAGGTTTTGGTATAGCAACTGGGGTTATGAGTTCACGCTATGCTTGTTCTTCTCATATTTACCCAGAAAACTATGTTTTCATTGAAATCTAGATCAAGTGCCTTCTCAGCAATGACAGTCACTCTTCCCTGCATATCCCCAATCTCCTGGGATGAAAATCTTTCATTGTAAATTTGCACTGAATTGAAATTCTCTTTTTACCTATCTTCTCCACTGGACTATCAGTGAATGCTGGAGAGGGACTGAATTTTAATTAGCTTTGTATCCCTAGCATCTAGCACAGAGCCTGGCATCTAATAGACACTCCATTCAAGTTCCTCGAAATTGACATAAATCCAGGTTTAAACTACTTCACTGCATGAACAAAGTGCTAAAATTCTGGTCCTTACATGGAATTATAGACTACTAGAACCTCAAGCTATCCCAGGTATCCTCCATTCCAGCCTTCCAACTTCACAGATAGGAAACAAAGGTACAGAAAGGTAAACAGACACTCCCAAGGTAGTAAAACTACCCAGAGGCCGGCTTAGGGCCAAACCCTCTGCCAAGTTTGATACTCCCCCCTTGGTAGCACATCCTGAGTATATTCATCAGAGTATGTGTATCCCGCAAGTGTTGATTATATTTAAAAATTTTTGAAATGGTGTGGTTCCATAGTGTAGTAGTTGGCACATATGCATCACACACAGATTGCCCTGGGTTTGTACCCCACTGGAGGCATGGTGTGGTAATGTTTATAGGGGGTTTCCAGTCCAGATGTTCACATAGGTAAATGTGGTACACGAATCCTTCCACAACCACATCAAAAATACAACTAAACTACATAACAGCCATCAATCAGAACTGCCTGAAATCTAGCTGAATGGAAGTCTTACAACTAGGGATTTAAAGAAAAAGCAATATGGAGACTATCTCAACTACGGAGGTCCCCCCACCTGAGGAGCGAGGTGTCCCAGTCCCATACCAGGCCCCCATGGCCTAGAGTTCCAGTGCCAGGAAGAGAAGATCCCGTAACTTCTGGCTGTAAAAAACACCAGGGATTGAGGCAGAGGGAGACAGAGGGTTTCTGGAGTCCCAGGCAGTTCCTCTTAAATGGCCCATGCATGGAACTATTTGGACTCACTCCCTCTGAACTCCAGTGCTGGGACAGCATTCTGAAAGAAACCAGAGACAATTGGGTAGGAACTGAATTGTCCAGCATCAGAGAGAGAGCTGAGGGTTGGCTTTCTGCCAGGTGAAAATGCTGGCAGAAGCCATTTTTTCTTTCCTGAGACCCACCACCTTCACACAGAGCTAGTAGGTGGGCCCCATATCTGAGTCTCCATCAACCTGGCTAACACTATTTGCCCAGCCTGGGTGATTCCCTGAGACCCTACCCTACCCAACTTGTGGGCCTACCCAAGCTGTTCCCAGTGGCTTGTTGCTACAAATGGCCTGACCTGGCTCATGCTTTAGACTTTCCTAACATCTTTCAGACAAGCAGCATCTGTGAAGGAAATAGACGTGCAAGTCCAGGATGTACAGAGTTCCAAACAAGATGAAACCAAAGGGGCCCACACCAAGACACATCATTATTAAAATGCAAACAGTTAAAGATGAAGAGAGAATCTTAAAAGCACCAAGAGAAAAGCAGTTAGTTACCTACAAGCGAACTCTCATAAGACTGTCAGCTGATTTCTCAACAGAAACTTTGCAGGCCAGAAGGGACTGGCAAAAAATATTCAAAGTGATAAAAAAGCAAGGACCTAGAATCAAGATCACTCTACCCAGAAAAGCTATCATTTAGAATCAAAGGACATATAAAGATCTTCCCAGACAAGAAAAAATTAAAGGAACCAATATTACATGAAATGTTAACGGTTCTTCTTTAAGAAGAACATGAAGAAAAAAAGGTAAAAAATATGAACAATAAAATGGCAATAAATACATATTTATCAACAATTGAGTCTAAACAACAACATAAATGAACAAGTAGAACAGAAATGGACTTGTCCATACAGAGAACAGTGTGACAGTTTTCAGAAGAGATGGGTTTTAGGGGATGGGTGAAAAAGGATTTATCAGAATGATCACTTAGTAAGTTATAGGATGTCTAATCACTGGGGTGTACACCTGAAACTAATATAATATTGTATGTCAACTGTAATTGAAAAATAAAAAAAGAGATTTAAAATTTTTTAATTAATTCAGTTAACATAATATTTATGCAATTCTGATAAGCAATCCTCTGTTAAGTAGGGGCATGTAGTTTTCCAAGGTCCTCAGACTAGTTTCAGTCCTGAAAATGAAGCATCCTAAAACTCCAAAAACTGAAACCACCATCTTGGATAGTGTAGCAGTGGTCCATGAGCCACCAATACTTCTCAGAGGAGAAATTTGAGACACAAAAACTGCAAATCTCATGCTATGATTGGTCAGTTCATCCCATAAAAGTAAAGGAGCATTCTTATTGGCTATTGATGTTTATAAAAAGTCAGATAGGAAGTAAGGAAGGAAGCATGGCGGGGGCGGGGGGCACTATAAAGTACAGTAAGAAAATCATGGTGCTCAGCAGTGGCAAGCAGAAAATGGTTATGATGTCAGAAGAAAGAACTGATATCTCTGAGGGACAGACAGCCCCAAAGCAGTCTGAGGCTGTCTAGGGTGGAGTGGGGTAATTTTTAAGGCCGCAATTCTGGAGGAAGGGAAGCAGACAATAGAGGTGCTCTGCTCAGATCCCCTCAATTCACTTTTACTATTTTAAAGTGACCCTGATGCTGATGCATCTTTGTTTCCAGCAGTCAGCACCTGTGGCCCTTATGTCACTGGAGGATGCTCTGCCTAAAATGAAAGTCCTAGCTACCTACACCAGGGGAGAACAACTCTGAGGGGTACCTGCCACTTCAAAATGGTTTGTCATTTTGATCCAGTTTGATCCTTCAAACTGAAACTCTTCTTGGGGACCTCCCACGGGGTCACAGTCTGTCAGGGCCTTTGCCCTTGTCTGTCTTGTTTCTCTACTCCCTTTCTGGTTTCCCCTGGGATGGCTTCCTAATAAATCACTTGCACCCAAATTCTCACCTGAGGGCTTATGTTATGGGTTAAGTTGTGTCCTCCAAAAATATACTTTGCAATCCTACCCCCTGTGCCTGGAAATATGACCTTATTTGGAAATAGTGTCTTTGCAGGTATAATTAGTTAACACGAGATTATACTGGATTAGAGTGGGCTCTAAATCCTATACAACTGGTGTCCTTAGAAGAAGCCACGCAGAGACACACAGGGAAGAATGCCAGGTGACGACAGAAACAGAGATTAGAGTGATGCACCTACAAGCCAAGGAACAACAGCAAAGACTGTCACCAGAACAAGGACAGCCATGGAAGAAATGCTCCCTCCAAGCCTCCAGAAGGAACCAATTCTGCTGACACGTTGGTGTCAGACTTTAGCCTCCGGAATGATGGGAGAACACACTTCTGTTGTTTTAAGCCTCTGGTTTGTGGTACTATGTGTGGCAGCCCCAGGAAATGTATACAGTCTGCTCTGGGGAACCCAACCTCAGAGAGATAGTCAATCCCTGCTGCACAGCCACTGGCTTCAGCATAAAGTTCAAACTCCATAGACTACAAGGCCCTCAGCCTCTGCCTCTCCAGCCTCACCAACCACATGCCCATTTCCTGCATTACACCACATTACACCACATTCCAGTCCTTCGACTCACTCACTGGCAGTTTCCTGGAAAGCTTATCACTTCACCCTGCAGTATTTTTCTCCACAGGTTACTCATATTCCTGCAATGTTCCACTTCCTCCATTCCTAACAAACTCCTTCAAAAATCAGCTTTTCACCTTTTGTGTGATGTGTCCTCTGATTTCACCATGGAGACCTACATGTTCTTTTTGTATTGGACCCTGTCAAGATTAAAAATAAATACATATACAATGGGCATAATAACAGCACTTACTTCATAGCATTATATCAATTCACTTATGCTTCACAAAGCATAAGTGAATTAATACATGCAAAGTCCTTAAAAATCATCTTGGCAAATAATAGGCATGTAATAAATATTAGCTCTTACTATTATCAGTGATGAGACTATCACATTAGTTATATTTTGTGTGTAAGGGTTTGTTTACCAATTGGTAAGGCCTTCAAAGGCAAGAGCCACTTCTGAGCTCAGCGTAGTGATTAGCACAGAGTTGATGTACAATTAAATGTACTTCATGGAATGGTAGGCTCAGTATTATGAAGATGTCAGATTTTCTCAGATTGATTTATAGATTTAGTGCGATCTAAATTAAAATCCCAGCATGCTTTTATGATATTGATAAGCTTATTCTAAAATGTACACGGAAGTGCAAAGGGCTGAAAATATCAAAGGTGATCAAGGAAGAAGGGCGAAGTGGGAGGGCTCCTGCCACCAGGTATCAGGACCTACACATCTACAGAGATGCAATCAGGTGCGAAAGCAAGGAAGAAAAATGGGCCAGCTGAACAATGAGGAGTCCAGAAAGGTTTCACAAAGATACGGAAACTTGATTTATGATAAGAGATGCACTTCAGAGCAGTGGGAGATGGTATTTTCAATAAATGGTGCTGGGAAAACTGGGGAAGCATACAGAAAGTGGCAAATCTTGGTCTTTATGTCACATCATACACAAAATAACTTTCACACAGATTGTAGAGCTAAATGTGAAAAGTAAAACAACAAAGTTTATAGAAGATAGCATAGGATAAAATGTGAACAACCTAAAAAATTTTTTAAACTGGACATTAGAAAGAACCGATAATAAAGGAGAAGACATATAAAAGGGATGATATTAACATTTTTCTCATCAAACAACGCCATTAGGAAAAAGTAAGTCACAGTGTGGAAAAAGATATTTTCAATCCCTATATCCAACAATTAACTTTTATCCAGAATATATAAAGAACTCTTTCAGATCACTAAAAAAAAAAAAAAAAAAAAAAAAAAAAAAAAAAAAAAAAAAAAAAAAAAAAAAAAAAAAAAAAAAAAAAAAAAAAAAAAAAAAAAAAAAAAAAAAAAAAAAAAAAAAAAAAAAAAAAAAAAAAAAAAAAAAAAAAAAAAAAAAAAGATGAACAACCTAATATAGAAAAATAAGCAAAACACGTAAGCTACCATTTCACAAAAGAAGGTACCCAAAGCCAATAAACATATGAAAAGGCACTCAACCTCATTAGTCCACAGAGAAATAAAGATTAAATCCACAATAAAATACTACTGCATGTCTACCAGATTGACTAAATTTAAAAGGATCAACAATATCAAATGTTGTTAATTGGAATTCTCACAGTGCTGATAAATGGAAAATGAATGATTTTCACTGGAAAACTCTTCAGCAGTATTTACTGAAGCTGAACATATAGATACCCACAACCCAGCATTGCTACTCTTAAGTCAACAGAAATGCATACATACATGGAACCACACCACATGTATAAGAATGTTCATAGTAATGTTATATGTAACAGCATCTGCTGGAAACACTCAAATGTCCATCAGCAGTAGAATAGATATATATGTATATTGTGACATATTTACAGAACTGAATGCTTTACAGTAATGAAAATAAACAAATTGCTGCTACATACAACACGGTTAAGTGTCACAAACATAATCTTGAATGGAAGAAGATAGACACAAAGGAATACAAAAGGTATGATTACATTTATATATATATAGTTATATAAAGTTCAAAAAACAAGTAAAGTAACCTACTATGCTAGGGGTCTGGACAGTGGTCATATATGTGGGAAAAGGGAGGGAGTACTGGTTTGAAGGGGGCACAGGGATGTTTCTGGAGTGGTAGTCATGTTTGTTGTTGTTGTTGTTGCTGTTTAAGAGAGAGGGGAAAGGATGGAGAAAGAGAGAGAAACACTAATGTCTTGGCTGCCTTCCATTTATGTCCTGACTGAGGACTGAACCTGCAACCCAGGCATGTGCACTGACTGGGAATCAAACCTGAGACCTTTTGCTTTGTGGGATGATACCCAACCAACCGAGTCATACTGGTCAGGGCTCAGGTTCTATTTCTTGATCTGGATGCCAATTATGTGAGTGCATTCAACATGTTATAATTCACTAAGATGCATGATTAGTGAACATTTCTGTATGTAAGTAGCATTTTGATTAAATGTTTCTGAATAATAAATGTTCATCTTTTTGTACATCTGTGTAGTGCCCTTAAAGGACTAACCATAAACTTAGCTTTCCAGAATGCTGCATTCCTGTAAGTTCTAGAAAACTATGGTTCAACTCTATGTTATTGACTACAACCCACAAGATGGAGCCTCTGGATACTGAATTCAGTGTGGTGTTTCAGTCCGTAATTATCACTGGTGGTGATGGTATCACACAGTATACCTAATTTGAAGGAAGAGAGGAGACCCTATCTCTCCAAAGGACCCTATTACACGACTCTCTCCTGAAAGGAACAAATGTGCAGTGTGTTCTGAGTCCCATTAATGACTAAAGACGACTGCTTGGCAATAAATAATAGAATTTTCTCTCTAATGACTTCTTCCAAGTGCCTCCCAAGAGAGGCCATTAAGGGACCTAAGAAATTCAAGAAAAACGCTTACAAAGGATTTTTAAAAAGAAAGAAATAAAGAAGGGTCCATTCGAAGCCATTCTGTGAGCACATACAGGAAACTGGTTAAGAGCAAAGATTTGGGATTAGAATCTTAGAGCTAACACTCACTAATTACATGACCCCTGGCAAGTTACTTAACCTTATTTCTTCATTTTTAAAAAGAAGTTAATGATATCACCTTTTTCATAAGAATATAGAAAGGATTAAATAAGCATTTAACATATTATCTGGCACATATAAAGCATTCCAGAATTGTAAAGGATGATGATGGTGGTGGTGGTGATGGTGATTTGAAGGATAATGAAGATGATGATGAAAACTGATGATTATGATGATGAGGCTAATGATGCCCGGTAGGCTAATCAACCAACAATGAGTTTCAAAGAGCTGGTCCTCAGGTACAATGACTGAATCTCCAAAGAAACATTGAATAGGTGCTAATAAAGGACATCTAAGACAATCGCAATGGATATCGTTTGGGGAGATAACTTTTGCAGGGCCAGGTTGTGGAGGGACTTGAGTAAGTCCTTATATTGTACCGAGCCTTCTTGCAGCTCATCACACCCAAGACAGAGTGTTGTGTGGGGTCCTATCAGCCCCTCCACATCTACACAACATACCCACTGTCAATACCCCTTTCCCTTCTCCAATTTTAATAAAATATTTATTTGTGAATTATTAAATGCCAGTTCCCCTAATGACTTGTAAATTCTGGGAGGGCAGAGACCAAGTCTCTTGAACTGCACTATATCTTTAGCTTTTAACATAGCTCTTTACACAAAGAAAGTCTTCAATAAGTGCTTGTTGAATGAATGAATGAATGAATGAATGAATGAATGACAAATAGTTCTTTAGTGCATTGTTTGCTATTCCTGCTCTGGTTCCTCCTCCAAAGTTCTTATGGGTTTTATGGGTTACTGTATCCTTTTGTTTACCAAGCGCTTGTCCATGCCAGCCCAGGGCTATGCCCCTGCAGACACAGAGAGAAACAGTATGGCTTCTGTCCTCTAGAAGCACACAGTCTAAGAGATGGGAGAAAAAAGATACATCAGCAGATACTTTTTACAACATGTGACGGGTGTTATGCAGGCATGAACAAAAATGGTCTGGGATCCCAGAGGAGGGAACATGTGAGTCTACTAGGGGAGTTGGAGGGGGCTTCGAGGAAGAGATGGCATTTGAACAGCAAGGTGAACAAGGAGTAGGAGTCTGTCCGGGGGACAAGATGAGCAACAGCATCCCAGGTAGAGAGAAAGGCATGGTAGGCCAGTCTAGGCCTTGGAAACCAGAACTATTTCCCAGATCCAGTATTTCCTAAGTTGCAAACTGGGACAGAGGCTGTGATAAGAGGCTGGGTGGGGGAGGAAGGAACACAGAAGGCAAATAGTTAGAGGCTTCTTCAAAGCTTTGTTAAGAAGTGTGAACACCATCTTGGAGGCAATGAGGAGGCACTGATAAATTTGAGTTGGAGAATGTTATATTCAGATCTACATTTTAGGAATATTAGGCTGAAAGTTACATGATCATTGGACTACAGCCCTGCCCTAAAAATCAGCTCAGTGGCAAGGGTCTTTCTTGCCATGTTTACATGTGGACTGATAATTCACACTAGAGCCTAGCCTCAGGTCTCCGATCAAAGTTGAGTTCTCCCCACCTTTTGGTACACTTGCCATGTGAAAACTTCAGTCCCACCTAATTCCCAAATAGCTTTCTGGGTCCTTCAAATGTTTCTGTGTCAACCATCTAACATAAACTCTGGTGAACTGTTCCTCAATTCATTGGCTACACCCATTAGCCTTACTGAATCTTGTCCAGTGCCATCACCTGCCCCACTCTGCCTCTGGGTTTCAGACCCCAGCCCAAACCCCAAAGAGGAGGACCTGAACCAGAGCGCAGCTCCATCACTCAGCCAGCCCCTGCCACCCACCTGCTATATGCCCACACATCAACTACAAGGAACTCAGCTTCTGCCTTAACTTGTAACATGACATTGTATAGACTACTGGAGCACTACATAAGCCACTGTGGTCCACTCCTTACTCTGCACAACTTCCAGAGCTCTGAGGAGCTGCAGCTGACATGCTTCACTTAGAAATTGGCATAATAATTCAGCCCACCCCATCAGGATCAGGCAGAAAAAGATCCTGATGATGGGTTGGCAGATAGGAAGACAGCTAAAAGTCCAAGAGTGAGCAAGTGTGTATGTATAGTAGAATTGAATAATGCTGTTTCCCTGGATGAACTTCTTCAGTAAATACTCCCAGAATTCCAAGGCAGAGAACATCTCCCATTCCAAATTAAAGATCATGCATGTTTAAAATTGCAAAGACCATCTTTCTACAATGGACATAGTAGCAGTCCTGCATTCAAATTCCCATTTACTGTGTGTAGTAACCTTAGGCAAGTTGCATGACCTCTCATTGCCTCAGTTTTCAATCACCTATAAATTGGTAGTAGCAGTACTTATGTCATATTGTTATTATGACAATTAATGAATTAATATTCTAATGTTAAGCATATATGTGTTTGCCACATTAAGAAAATATAATATTAATTAATAAGTAAATTCATTAATTAATACAATATATTAAAAATAAGTCAGGATGCTCACATCCTTGCCATCCATTCCTTTTTCTATACACAATTGTTCATCTGGCTCCAAGGTATCCCATGAGGAGGTAGCACATGGGAGAAAGAAAGAACTTATATTGAGCTGTTGCAATGCATTTCATATTCATTATCTTCTTTAATCCTTATAACAAATTTATGAGATGATAATGATGATCCCTATCTTATACAAGAGACTGACTTATTTTTAATATATTTTATTAATTATGCAAACATTGTAGCTGAGAATATGGATGAGGGCAGGAAGCTCTAAAGGACATATATTTCTAGGACCTCACTTCTTCCCCTACTGTGACCATGTGATGATTTTCAGGGATACCAATCGTAGTCCCTCTCCTCTCCTTAAGATATAAAGTCACAAAAATGAGTGACCCAGAACCAGCCTATCTCTCTCTACCGCATTCCCCTGGGTATATGACCTAAGCTGGACCAATCAAAACACTTCCCTGGGATTTGTCAGTTTGAAGTTAAAGGGAAAGGGATTTTTTTTTTTTTTTTAGATATAAAACTAACTGAAAGGTTTTTCAGTGAAGGTCATTGGCAGCTATCTTTCCCATCATTTGGAGAAAGTTTATCTCAGTAAGTAAAGCAGGAGTAACACATGGAAATCCAGGTAGACATAAAGGATGAAAGGAACAAGACAGAGTAGGTAGAAGGGAAGGATTAAAAGGGAAGAGGAGAGGGGGTAGGGAGAGAGAGAGAAAACATTTGAGTCCTAGATCCATATACACATGAAGCCAAATCCACCCCTGGACTTTCTAAATATGGGACTCAATAAATTCTCTTTTTTGCTTTAGTTTGACTTTATCTCTGTCACTTGCAGTGGAAAAAGTTGTGACTAATTTTGAAGCAAAGAAAGAAAACAATTCTGCCTAGACTGTAAAATTCATTAGCAGGCTAAAGAAACAGTTTTCATGACTAAGCTGAGGTGGCTGACCAGGAGGGTAGCAGTTGGTATTTAAATGTCATTGAGATGACAGCAGATCAGTTGACTTCAAAACTACTTAACTAGATGTCACCTTTAGAGAAAGACTCTTAATGGATGTCAGAGGGCTCCTGTCCACATTCTAATCAACTTCTCTAATGACTACTTCTTTATTAAAATTGTGGATAATCCAAAATTAGATAATGTGGATTAGTCACTCAGTGACAGAATCCAGATTCATGAATGGTTGACAGCTACAGGGATGGACCCAAACGTACAGGAATAAATATAGTGGGGAATTATGTCAAGTTTTATGCATGAGGAGGGCAGCAGGCCTCCCAGCAAATCACAGGAATTTTGGCTGGCTGCAAGCTTGGTGTGATCCCAGAGTACAGCTGCCAAAATAGCAAACACAAGACCTGGCAAGCTTAATACAAACACAGTGTCCGGGACAAGCGAGATAATCATTTGGCTTTGTTTCATCCTGATCAGGGCACACCTGTAGAACGAAGTGCAAGGAAACAAGAAACAGCATCCTATAAAGAATGGTTAAAGAAATGGGGCATTTGAGTCAGAAGGCATAGTAGCTATTTCTCCACTAACATCTCAAGAGCTGATGATATAGGGCCAAGGGGAAACCTTACATGCTTCAGTCCCAAGGACAGAACTTCAACTGTGAGTGAAAGTCACATGAGAGGAAGATGCTGGCAGCAGAGAAGTACAACTGAGTCAGCCCTCGCTCAGGCTCTATAAGGCTGTGGGTGGTCACCTAAAGGAAGATCAGGTTCTTCTCTCCTCACCTCTCTACTGCCAAAGCAAGGGACACTGCCATTGTGCTGGCTCTGAGGACATTTCACTGGCCACTGAATTGTGTCCACAGCAACAGGAGAGGGCAGTGAGGTAACAAGGTGTTCGAGTACATGGGCATTGATTCTGGAGGTGGAGGCTGGGAGAGGTGGTGATAGGAAAGCATGCTCATAGAAAAGTGACTACCTTTTGCCCACCTTCTCTTTGTGCTTTGTCATCTCATTTGAAAAGAAAAAATATAAAGTATATACATTCCTGGAATTCAGCCCTTTGTTGGGGTGGGGCCAGTAAAGCTATGTATTTTTTTTTTAATTTTTCCTAGATTCAATGCAATTCCTGTTAAAATACCAATGATGTATTTCACAGATTCAGAACAAATACTTCAAAAATTTATATGGAACCAAAAATGATCCCGAATAGCTTCAGCATTCTTGACAAAGATAAACAAAGTAGGAGGGATCACAATACATGATTGCAAACTATATTACAAGGCCACTGTAATCAAAACAGTCTGGTACCAGCATAAGAACAGACAGATAGATCAATGGAACAGAATAGAGGGCCCAGAAACAAACCTAGGTCTCTCTGGTCAATTAATATTTGACAAAGGGAGCAGTAGCATAAAATGGAGTAAAAATACCCTCTTCAATAAATGGTGTTGGGAGATCTGGACAGATACATGCAAAAAAAAATTGAAACTAGACTAACAAATTATACAAGAATAATCTCAAGATAGATAAAAGACTTAAATATAAGCTGTGACACCCTAAAAGTCCTAGAGGAAAACATAGGCAGTAAAATTTCAGATACCCCATGAGGCAATATTTTCACCAATACATCTCCTAGAGCAGGTGAAATAAAGGAACAAATAAACAAATGGGAACACACCAAACTAAAAAGCTTCTGCATAGCTAAAGAAAACATCAGTAAAATGAAAAGAGAACCAACTATATAGGAAAACATATTTGCCAATGATACTTCAGACAAGGATTTGATCTCCAAAATATAGAAAGAACTCACATGGCTCTGCTCCAGGAAAACAAACAACCCAATTTAAAAAAATGGACAAAGAACCTGAACAGACACTTCTTCAAAGAGGACATACAGAGGACCCAGAGACATATGAAAGGATGCTCAGCATCACTAGCCATCAGAGAGATGCAAATCAAAACCACAATGAGATACCACTTCAGACCAGTCAGAATGGCCATCATAAACAAATCAACAAACAACAAGTGTTGGAGAGCATGCAGAGAAAAGGGAACACCAGTGCACTTTTGTTGGGAATGCAGGCTGGTGCGGTCACTGAAAAAAACAGTATGGAATTTCCTCAAAAAATGAAAAGGGGAACTGCCTTTTGATCCAGTGATTCCAGGACTGGGATCATACTCTAAGAATCCTGAAACACCAATTCAAAAAAACCTGTGCACCTCAATGTTCATAGAAGCATTATTTACAATAACCAAGTGCTGGAAACAGCCTAAGTGTCCATCAGTAAATGAGTGGATCAAGAAACTGTGGTACCTTTACACAATGGAATACTATGAAAGAAAGAAGAAAGGAATTCCTACCTTTTGCAACAAAACAAAACCACAGGCATGGAATTGAAGAACAAACTGACAGTGACCAGAGGAGGGGGTAGGGAAAGAAAGGGGATAAGAAGGGAAGAGTCTAGTCAATGAACATATATAAATGACCCTTGAACATGGACAACAGGGACTGACTAGGAGAGCAGGGGTGTGTGTGGGGGGGAACAGCAGAGAACAACAGGGGGAAAAATTGGGACAACTTTAATAGAACAACAATAAAAAACTTTCCAAGTGATTCTGATGCATAGCTAGGTTTGGAAACAGTGCAAATGACCCCACAAAGCACTGATTTCAGAGAAAGTCACTTTATTAACTGGTTTCCAGGTTTGATGGATCAACAATCTCCTCTGCCCTATTCTCCATGTAATCAGAGTCGGTGTCTGAAGCTGGCAGCCCTTTTCCTTTGTTCTTTTGCCTTCTGTTCTCTGCTCTTCACCTCTGAACCATCAATGATCCAGCTTTCACCAATGGCAATGAGAAAGACTCAGTCCTTGATTTATTTCATAAAGCTTGTACTCTAGCTCAAGGAGGCAGATGATAAGATCATTTTCAGAGAATGGTTAAGGGCTATAAAGAAAATAAAGTCAAGCAAAATAATGGGAAACATAAATTGGTGGTCAGAGGAGCCTCTTCAAAGAGATAACATCAGAACTGAAACTTAAAAGATAAGGAGTGAGCCATACAAAGAGCAACCTAGACATGGATAAGAGCACGTACAAAGGCCCTGGGGTGGGAATAAGCCTGGTGCATTTAGAAAATTCAAAGAGCAGTACTGCTGTTTTGAATACAAGGAGAAGTAAAAAAGGGAGGAGAGAAAATAAAGAAGAAGGAAAGGGAGGAGAAAAGGAAGAAGGAAGAAAGAGGAAAAACATCAGAAGAGCTTCCTTTGGCACCTAGAATCAACATTCAGTTTTTCTGGCCTGCTTCTGAGTCTGCCCACCTTCCCACACTCCTGTCCGCCCCATGTAGTGGTTTGTGCTTGGAACCCTTCCCCACCCTTCCCCTCTCTAGCACAGTCCACAAGACATACTTGCAAATATCTGAACCACAACTGTAAATTGGATTTGAGTTATTTCCCATGGATTTTCAGTGCCTCATCAAATCAACAGATGTGAGTAGGCTCCTGTTTAAGTTTCCCGGAACTTTTCATAGCAGTTATGAATATTCTGTGAAAGTTAGAAGCTTTGTCTATGCAGAGCTTGCAAAGAACTTTTTGGTGGTTTCACGTAACCCCTCACCCTTCCTGTCTTAGCCTCAACTTCAGAGCAGCAAAGACACCTGGTAAAAATTCCATACTAGCAAGAGCTGGCCAGCTGCATGGAATGCTTTATGTGACACAGTGAGTTCCCTGATACATATATATTCAAACACAACTACACACTGTTAGAAACAAAAGAGAGGAAGTAAAACTTTAGATAATTTGGGCAACTTGCTACTTCATTATGTGCTTGAATGAGCATGAGTTCCCTTACTCCATCATATAGTATTTGTCATATCAGTGTTTAAGGACAAGAGAACCAATTATTTTATCTGGTACTAAACTTAGGAAACATTGATCTCTTCCAATGCTGAGGGGAAAACCAGAAGTGCAGGACTTACTGAAAAATGTCAGTTTGTTTCTATTCCCCGCTAACAAAACTATCTGGAGGGGTATATAAATAAGGCTAGATTGATTGTAGTATCCATGTTATATTTAATGTACAATTTCAAAGGATTTTTAAGGAATAATTTTGACCTATGTGACTATGGTTTTCCATAGTGCCTTTTGAATATAACCCTCAAATAAGATGAGACTCAACTGTACTCAAATTATTTCTCTTGTCTTCATTCTGAATGTATATCCAGTGTTTTCCTCTTTCTTTCCTTTTTAGTTTCTTTCCCTTCTTCTCTCTCTCTTGCACACACACACAAGGACGTGTGTATTTACTTGCTTTATCCAATTATATCTTTGCCCCTTTCTTTCCTTGCAGCTTCCTTTTTTATTGAGAAGGTAAGACAGAACAGGCAACTCAAACATATTGGCTCCTTTTTGTCTTCTCAGCGCAAAATCTATCAACACGGGCACACGAGCGCGCGCGCGCGCACACACACACACACACACACTTCATCCCCTACTGATTCAGTCAGCAGTTATATCAACTTCACATGCTGTTGAGAAGATCCATCTAGATGACCTATCATTGCAAGAACGTTAAATACTGTGTTCTTACATAACAGTACATTAAAACATTTGACAGAGATATATAATTGACCCCCCAATTCCATTTTCATTTTTGTCTTTTTGCGCTGAGAGTTTAAAAATAAATTCTTCCTCCAAGTTTTAGCTGGGCATGTGGCTGTCCAGCTAAGTGCTAGATTTCCCAGGATCCCTTGCAGCTATATGTGGCCACATGACTAAATTCTTATCAATGGAGTGTGTTTGAAGGTGCTGGGTGCAATCTCTGGGTCACATCACTAAAAGAAAGCTGCTTTTCCTCTACTTCCTTTTTCCACCTGTATGTTAATCGGAACTCAGATGTGGCGGTAAATGAGCTGGTTTGTAACCATGTTGATAAGAACATCCTAAAACGGTGCTGTCCAATAGAAATAAGCCCAAGCCAGGTGAAATTAATTTTCTTTGTTAATAGGTATCCAGTAGGAATAAATGTAAAACAAATAAAATTAATTTAAACAACACATTTCATTTAACCTAATATGTATAACTATCACTTCAACATATAATCAATATAAAATTATTAATGAGTTTTCATCTGCCTTCACACTAATTATCGAAAAGCATGCATTTTACACTTAACAGCACATCTCAGTTTGGATCAGCCATGTTTCAGGTACTGTGACTCATGGCTACCTGTTGAAGAGAAGAGCGCTAGACGATGGTGAAGGAACAACAACGTAACTGTGCATGAAGATGTACTCAAGTTTTAAATCTTGAAAAATTACAATTTGGTATGCTTTCTTTTTTGTATGTTTTGATTTTTTTGCACTTCATGAAACTGAAAGCAATAAACAGTCTTCACAACCAGTAAGTGTTTAGATACACAGCCTGTCCAGAAAGTACCCAGCCATGTACTATGAAAAATAGTGACATTTATTGAAGAAGATACAAGAAACTTTGTACATAGGACAGTGATGCCTCTGTCCCCTTCAAAGTGGGCACCTTGGGTCCTCACACAGTTCTTGCAATCATCATCAGCTGCCTCATCATATTTTCCTGAATCTCATCA
Organism: Anoura caudifer; assembly: GCA_004027475.1. Classification (NCBI taxonomy): domain Eukaryota; kingdom Metazoa; phylum Chordata; class Mammalia; order Chiroptera; family Phyllostomidae; genus Anoura; species Anoura caudifer. Next base: position 86,470 of record PVKU01005336.1, on the reverse strand, counting down.
ACACTCTGAAGTCACTTCTCTTTCAAAGGTGATTTCAGAAGTTTTGGGAAAAGCCAGAAGTTGCAGGGCACCAAATCTGGGCTGTAGAGGGGCTGAGTCACCTTGGTGATTTGATGTTTCACCAAAAATCTCTGCACCAGATATGATGTATAAGCAGGCGTGTTGTTGTGATGAAGCTGCCAATCATAACCAGTTGCCCATAGCTGTGGCCTTCTGAATCATCTGAATAGTTCCTATGGAGGAATGTTCAAGCTTAATGCAAAAACTGATGCAGATATCATTGCTCTACTCTCTCAGTCATTTTGAATGCAAGGGCCACACAGTACACATGCTCACTCAGTCTTGTCTACTGCCCCATTACTAGTACAGTGAAGTTGTCATTGTTCGCACATGCACATTCCAGTCTACTCTCCTTGGCTGCCAGGTTATATCAACGTTGCACAAACTGTTCTAATTATATTAACAGCAGTTAGATTTTTTCCAGACAGACCTCATACATGCATCTTTTAATTTTTATTATTAATTTGAACTAAATATTTATTAAAAGGGGGAAACGGTTTAAAATAAATAATAAAAAAGAGGGAAATGAAAATGAAAATAATAATTTGCAAAGTTATCTGGATATCCATGTTCGTTGTAGTAGCATTATTTACAACTACCAAGCTGTGGAAACAACCTAAGTGTCCATTAATTGAATAATGGATAAAGAAGATGCAGTACATGTGTACAATGGAATATTACTCAGCCATAAAAAAGAACAGAATCTTGCCACTTACGACAACATGAATGGACATTGAGCACATTATGCTAAATAATATAAGTCAGACAGAGAAAGACAAATACTGTATAATCTCCCATATGTGGAATCTTAAAAAACAAAATGAATTCAAGCTTACATATATGGAGAACAAATTGGTGGATGCCAGAAGAGAGTAGAGGGGAAATGATGGAATGATTAAAAGGTACAAACTTCCAATTATAAAATAAATAAATCCTGAGGATATAATGTACAGCATGGTGGCTGTTGTTAATTACACTATATTGCATATTTGAAAGCTGCTAAGAGAGTAAATCTTAGAAGTCCTCATCAAGAGAAAAAACTTGTAACTCTGTATGGTGGCAAATGGTAACTAGACTTATTGTGTTGATCATTTTATAGTGTATACAAATATTAAATCTCACATTGTACACTAATATAAAGTTATTTGTTGATATACCTCAAACATTATTTTTTATTGTTGTTCAAGTACAGTTGTCTCCATTTTCCCCACACCGCTGCCCCTGCCTTACCCATCTCCACCTCCCACCCTTGACCCTATCCCCCTTTGGCTTTGTCCATGTGTCCTTTTACATGTTTCTTGATGATCCTTCCCCCTTTTCCCTTGTTATCTCCTCCTTCCTCTCCTCTGGTACTGTCAGTTTGTTCTTTATTTCAATGTCAATCATTCTATTTTGCTTGCTTGTTTGTTTTGTTGATTAGGTTCCACTTATAGGTGAGATCATATGGTATTTATCTTTTACTGTCTGGCTTATTTCACTTAGCATAATGCTCTCCAGATCCATCCATGCTGTCACAAAGGGTAGGAGCTCCTTTTTTCTTTCTGCTGTGTAGTATTCCATTGTGTAAATGTACCATAGTTTTTCAATACACTCATTCTGATGGACACTTATGTTGCTTCTAACACTTGGCTATTGTGAATTGTGCTGCTATGAACATTGGGGTGTATAGGTTCTTTTGAATTGGTGTTTCAGGATTCTTAGGGTATAAGCCCAGCAGTGGAATTGCTGGGTCAAAAGGCAGTTCCCTTTTTAGTTTTCTGAGGAAACTCCGTACTGTTTTCCACAGTGGCTGCATCAGTCTGCATTCCCACCACAGTGCACTAGGGTTTCCTTTTCTCTACATCCTCTCCAACACTTGTTGCTTGTTGATTTGTTAATGATGGCCATTCTGACTGGTCTGAAGTGGTATCTCATTGTGGTTTCAATTTGCATCTCTCTGATGGCTAGTGATGCTGAGCATCCTTTCATATGTCTCTAGGTCCTCTGTATGTCCTCTTTGAAGAAGTGTCTGTTCCGGTTCTTTGTCCATTTTTTTTTTTTAATTGGGTTGTTTATTTTCCTGGAGCAGAGCCATGTGAGTTCTTTCTAGATTTTGGAGATCAAACCCTTGTTTGAGGTATCATTGGCAAATATGTTTTACCAAATGCCTGGTTCCCTTTTCATTTTGATGATGTTTTATATAGCCATGCAGAAGCTTTTTATTTTGATGAAGTGCCATTTATTTATTTATTCCTCTATGTCCCTTGCTCTAGAGGACATATTGGTTACAATACTGCTGCATGGAATATCCAAGATTTTCCTGCTTATGTTCTCCTCTAGGACTTATATGGTATCACAACTTATATTTAAATTTTTTATCCATCTTGAGTTTTTTTGTGTGTATGGTGTAAGTTGCTAGTTGAGTTTCTTTTTTTTTTTCTTTTTGCATGTAGCTGTCCAGTCAAACATTATTTTTTAAAAAGAGGGTAATAGTGCAAGAAAAGAGGAGAGGTAGGAGGAGTGACTTACAATTAATTACAATATCATCAGCAGTACCTAAAATAAAAACACTAGATGAGAGTTTATTTAAAAGGCCCCATCCAGCTTAAATTTCTCAGATTACACCTATGTACTTTTCAAACATACGATTGTACTGGCATGATCATATAACATATTCATGTAAAAATAAAATGATAGTCAAATTAGTTTCTTTTTTCCTATCCAATTTGTTTCTGTTTCCCCACGAACACAATGAATTGGCTAAAGATTGACAAGATTCTTCATGTTTCCAAATTAATCCTCTGGTTTATGAGAAAATGCAAATCTGCAGTCTATAAAAAGAAAAAAAGCAAATGTAAATAAAGATCCATCACTTCATACTTTGTGTCCCAAGACATGTCAGTTATTATCTTGATTTGTTGATCTGTTGTCCTTCAGCGAAGACACCGTCCAGAAGGCTGATGGCAGCTGAGTGAATTTATTCTACTCCTAATTCATTTCATTGACTCTTCATGGAAGACTGGTTAAGAGCACAGATTTAGGAGTAAAATATCCCTGAATTTTTATCTTGACCCCACCAATTATTAGCTGTGCAACCATGGCAAGTTACTAACCTCCCTAAAACTTAATGTTCTCATATGCAAATAAGAATAATAAACCACCTCAAAGTACTACAAGGAATAAGATGAGAGATGAGTAGGAAGCACTTAACACAATGTCTCATCCAGTGCTCACTGCCAAGTATTTTTCTATTTCTAAAATAATCATCTCATAACATGTATTTATTTTAGCACCTACTGTGTGACAATTTCTTTTGACATGGATCATTTCTAATTCTCCCAGCAATACTGGGGGTGGGGTGTGGGAAAGCACTCTCATTTTACAGTTGGAGAAACTGTGGGTCAGAGAGGTGAAGTGGCCTGTTTCAGGTTGCAAAGTAATTATGTGACTGAGCAGGAGTTGAGACAGACTCAGCCAATCTCAAAGCCTGCGCTCTTTCTACCAAGGCTGAGGTGGGACATTCTGGGACACACACTCCTACGGCAGTGTGTGCCCCAGCGTGGGACAAAGAAGGAGAAGGCAAAGCAGCTTTGGAGGTCTCCAAACCTCCCGGTTTAGAATAAATCCCCCAATTATGCTCGAAGTTGGAGAAGCTTTTCAAATCTCAACTGGACATTCTTTTCCCATCAAGTTCCTTGAAATTTCCCTTTAAAGAGCATCTAGGAAAAGCCACTCTCATTAGCCAGGGTCTGGCTTTATTTTCCTAATAAACAGACCTCTAGTCAGACAAAAGAGCCTCCTTTATTTTCAATCAATTCTTGAATATTTCAGCTGATTCACTTCTATTTGGCTTGAAATTGTGATCTGGGAATGGCTGGTCCTGCAAATTGTCCTCCCATAAGGAATGCCCCTTGAGGATCCTCAACTTGTTATTTTTAATCACTGTAATCTCCTTTTCAAAGGAGGGCATGGTCAGAAACAGAGCAGGCCTTTCAGAGCTTCCAAAGCATAATTATTGCAGAGGGACAAGGATGGGGGAGGAGGGAGGAAAGTAGAGAGAAGTGGTGGGAGAGAGAAGGAAGTCAATATAGTACTCACAGCTTGGAAAAGGCTGAACAGTAATCTTAGTGGGATCCCGGCTATTGAGAAGAAACCCCATGTTTTTATTTATTTATTTATTTATTTTAACAGTGACCATTTTATTCCAGGCTAGAATGCCTAAAGGGTATACTGGGGTAGGGAACATGGAGAGCAGAAGCTATTTGGAGATGAACTGGCATACTGGGGACAAAGATTTGAGGAAGGAAAACAAGCCAAGGATTGATTCCAAGGATTGTGAGGGGCACTAATTCAGGAAAAAGTTAAAAAAAAAAAAAAAAAGGAAATAGAACACCAGAGGAATTTTAATTTCCACAGCTCTAAGTCAATACTCCAAGCAGAATACTTTTCACACAAGTATTCTAAGAAAGTATAAGCCAACAGAAAAATGTCAAACTAGGTCAGCACCCTCTTCTTCCCAACTTTGAGTGGCGGAATCAGGTTTTCGGATCACAGAAGGCCTCAGTATGGTTCCTGCAAGATCTTTCAAGATCTCTTAGCCAGCAGAAAGGAGAAAGGATGATTGCCTGCCTAGTGGTTTGAGTAGGGGCTTCACCATCCAAAAGGCTGACATTTTAGGTTGGAATTACTATAAAGTGAAAGTCTAGTGCTGCCCTAGCTCCAGTCCCCACCTCCAGGCCAGGGACATCTACTCAGCCGTGGACTCTCTCTGTTCCTGTGAATACCTGATGTATCCCTCCCAGTCCCCGGACACTCGCTGCTGCCAGCGCTCAGCCAAGCTGGGAGGATTCCAGTGAGAGAGCCAGCAAGCGTGGGAAGAGATGCTGGGTAGGACACTGGGCCTGGGCCCCAAACTGGTCTAAACTACCTAAAATATTCCTCCCATGCTTAAATAAGGAACAATCTTAGGCAAGACTCCTACCACGGAGAAATCATTCATTTATTCAGTTAATTCTTGAAGACCCTGAAAACTACCATTCACTGGTAGATTGGACAGGTGGAGTACTGAGAAAGCCTTTTACACACACACACACACACACACACACACACACACACACACACACACCCCAAAACAGTTTGACCAAGTACATCCCTCCATTATAAAGGCTGCATATCCGACTCAAACGATCACGTATTAAAGACCTTGCGCACACTCTACTTTGTAAACTCACTTACTCCTGACAACCACACAGAGGGCGGATAAACAGCTAGTATTTTCACACTGGAAAATGGACTCGGAGGAAGTAAGGATTTGCACAAGATCATACAGCTACGAAACTCAAGTCGATCTGACTCCAGAGCCGCATCTTTCTCTGCCCCGTGGAGATGGGGCAGTTTCCTAGGAGAACACAGATTCTCCGTTTGGGGGAGGGCTAAAGAGACCAATGCAGTAATGCCCGCTTCCCTCCGGTGCACCGAGAGCAGATGCTGTCTCCCAGCTTGGCGGAGATGCTGTGGTCACACGTCGGTTCGGCTACTTCAGCCGCGCGCCCACCCCGCCAGCTCCTTCCCGCGCTGGGTCGCCAGTCCTCCGCCGGAAGTATTTCTCCTCCCAGCGAAGTCCCGACGATCCCGCGGACCCGCGTCCCCAAGCGCTGAGCGCCTCCCGGTGCCGAGGGCGCCTGCAAGCAGGCTCCCGGTAGCCCAAGTGGAGAAAGTCGGGGGCAAGGACAGGAGAAACAGCGGAAGCGTTCTGAAAGGGGGGCCCGTGGTTTTTGTCGCCTGTGTGGGCCGGGCGCCCGCTGACACTGCCCCAAACTTTCTCCACTGTTGCTCCCACAGCTTCCACCTGTGATGCTCTAGGAACCGGGAAGGCGGGGTGGAAGGATGGCGGCTGCGAACCCATTTGCCCCACCAGATGCCCCAACATCCCACTTTTCCCAGCTTGGTACCCTAGTTGACTTATGTAGGAGCGGACGGGAGGAAGGGATACGTGCTCTGTCACTCCTCGCCAGCGGGGCCACACGTGAAGCCAGGCAGGCTTCCTCCCCTGCCTCAGGTCCTGTCTCCCAGCTGGAGAAGGCAGCTGCTGCATGGGGGAAAAAGATGTCTGGGGAGATGGCCGGGCTCTGGAGAGAGGAGGTGGGCCGTGGGGATGGAGTCAGGGGTCGTCAGGTCTGTGCCGGTCGCGCTGCCAGTCCTACCCGGAAAGCGCTCACCTGCTTGGGCATCCCCTCCCCGCGCTCCCGAAAGCCCGCTCGCTTCTGGGGAGCTTAGGCGCCACATCCCTGGGGCACGGAGCCTCCGGGTTTCCAGAGCCAAGGCCACCCGGCCTCCAGGGAGCAGGCCTCAGGAATTCGGGCTTCCCTTTCCGTCCTCATGGGGTTCCCCTTTCCTCTCCGAGACTACCCAGAGATCTTTGAAGGCCCGTTCCATTTCCACCCGGAGCCTATCCTAGAAAATCCAGGGTCTTTCCCTTGCCTGGGACAGAATGAATATTTTGGGGAGTTCTTTTCAGACACCCTTCCGAAAAGCTTCAGACTCTTCCTCCCTTCCTCCCCATGTCCAGTTAAGGGGGGAAGCTTAAAGTCCCTTTTTCTAAAGGGATCTGTCGAGGAAGCTGGAGTGACCGTCCCGCCGGGGGTCAGTCAGAGACAAGCTGATATGTTCTCCTTCAGGAATGGCTGTGGGGAAAGCCGGAGTTCACCACCTTGACTGGGACTCAATTGGGAGAAGCCAGGGTCCCCTCCCCTCCAGAGACGGATCTGGAGAGAGGCGGGTCTCCACGGTTCTCCGGGAGCCGGCGGGCTCCCTCCCAGACAGGTCGGTGACGCGTCGCTTTGCTTTAGCAAACACCCGGAACCGCGAGTCGGAGATGGGGGCTACTAGCCTGGCTGCGGGCCCCGCGACGGCCCCCAAACTGGCTTGGGAATTGGCTCGCAGCTAAAAGAGCTGAGGGCAGCCAGGGCATTAGGGCCCTTGCCTGACCGCGCCGGCACTGTGCGCCCGGACGCTGTGCGCCCTCCTCCCGCACCGCACTTCCAGCGCCCCCCGGGGGCTGGGTCCCAGGACCCCAACACCAAGCCGGGCCACTTACCGCGGTAGCTGTTTCCGGGCTTGTAGAAGTCGGGGTCTCCCTCCACTCGGAGGCTGAACTCGGTGTAGCCCTCGCGCCGCGTGCCTTGAGCCCGCAGGATGCGGCTGCAGTAGCCCTCCGACTTGGGCACTTTGTCCAGGGTCTCGTCGGAGAAGGCCAGCGCCACGGCCAGGGGCAGCGCCAGGGCCAGCAGCGCTGGACTCCCGCTCAGCCTCGGGGTCGCCGGGAACAGCCTCATCCTCGCGGGCCCCCAACTTTGTACCGCTGCCGCCGGCCCTCTCAGCACGCGACTCCTGCCCGAAGGGGTCCCCACGGAAGCGAGACCTGGCGGAGCCCGGGCGGGAAGCGGGAGCTCAGAGCGGAGAGACCGTGTCTGCCTCGGTTTGGCTGCTGTGCTGCGCTGAGCTGAGCTGAGCGAGTGAGCAGCGCGAGGAAGGGAGGGCGGTGGCGAAGGAAGAGGGAGGGCTGATTTTGCCCAGATCCCCGAGCGCAGCGCTGTTTTGTTTCCGAGCTGGCGATTAGCGGACCGGCGATGTTTATTTTGCGATGCTGATTTCCAGGGCCTGGAGAGGAAGTCACAGGATACAAGGACACTGTGGGCTCTGTCCCACCACCAAGGAGGCGGATCCCCCAAACCCCACTATACTCTGGATTGTGTGGAGGAGGGTACTGGGAGGAGGGAAAGACAGAACTAACTTTTGCTGTACACCTACTCTGTGCCTAGCTGTATGCCGGGCGGTTTACCAACGGCGTCTGCTCACCTTCACACTTACTGCACGCAATAAACATGGCATTACTTTCACGCGTTGTACAGAGGAGCAAACCGAAGCCTCACCCAAACTGTAAAGGCGGGGTCAGATGCCATGACTATCTCTCGTTCTTCCCATGGCGGCTGTGGCAACAAGTCAGACAGGAGGATGAGAAATGGACAGAATAACTCATCCATTGGGCCCTGCAGGCAGAGTGCCTATGGCCTATCATACTTTTGGACATTCCTACAGTATTTTCTTTAAGATCAGAAGAAAGAAAATTAGGTCCAATAAAAGGTTTCACTATATAATATCAATATACTTTTATTTATACCTATACAAGTACAGGATATTTTACTACTGTTTTATGAGGAAAGGAATTCACAAAGACGAAAGTGCCTAATGTCCACAAAAGTCCTCATGTAGCCTTGGAAAGGAGTTTTGAAAGGTTCAGAGAAAAGCCTGAGTTTTCTTGGCTTAGATTTTAGTTCAGGTTCTCCAGCCCCAGTGACAGATGCTGGGAGAGGAGCTGAGCCTGAGGCATCAGTAGGCAGGGCCTCAGGCATCAACCTCAAGGCCGCTGAGGAGAAAGGCCAGGTGAAGAAACTTCTCCCAGTATTTCCCTAGGGACAGACCTGGATCAAACCCTGATTCTGCCACTCACCCACTGCAAGTCTCGGGAGAGTTACTTAACCTCTCCAAGCTTCAGTGTCATGCTCTGGAGGTGTTGGTGTATGCCTGTGGGCCAACACACTCTTCCCCTAGGGAGTGCTAGAATCAAATGAAATGACCTGTATAAAACACTTGGGCTGGTCTCCAGTGACCACCACACACCCACCCATCCCTTCGATGGGTGGGTCTTGGCTGACCCTGAGAACCACAGCAATGGAGACCAAGCCTAAGAGGCCTTAGGCCTCTGCCTCCCCAGCTGCTCTCAGAAGCTTTGATTACCCAGCTCCCCCTTCCAACACACCTCAAGAGCCTACATTAAAAAAGCCATCTCCTTTGCTTTCCAGGTCAGGTTTTTCCTCTTTGATATCACTAACGAAACAGCCCTGAGCAGACATCTGCCCTGCAGGTCTCCATTCCCCTTCATCAGCCCACTTACTCCTCAGTTCTTGTGCTGGGACTCCCACTGCCAGTATTAACTGGACATTTTACTCAGAGGTCACCCAAGAGTAGCCTCTTGCTGAAGCCAGTTACTGTGTGCTCTTTTCTCAGCCCTGACCCTCCTGACCCTCAGCAGCACCGGATCCAGCTGGCCAGCCTTCCTTTACAAAAGTGACACTCAGATTCACATCTGCGTCCCGAGTGAATTGTCTCCAGTGTCACTGTACTGGCTCAGAGTTCACGCTAGATTCCATGGTGCACAGTCCCAGTCATCCAGCAGGCCTGCGCTGAGTGTAGATTTGGGGCCAAGTCTGGGCTGAGCAGTGGGCACCAGAGAGAACAACAATTCTTTCATCTATTCATTCATGTTGAAGGCCCTCCATGTGCTCAGCTCTGGGACACAAGACATATATTGCTTTTATGGATCCTACAGTCCTGTGGGGAAGGCCAATTTAAATACAGTTGCATGAATCTTTTCCAATTTTAATTGTTATATATGCTACAAACTAAGTGGTTCATTAGAGTATGCCTGATTTTTATCTGAGGACAAGAAACTGCAGAGACACATAAAATGTGTCTCCCATTTCACAAAGCTCAAAGCTTTCTGTATGCCTAGTAGCCCAAATGTGTGCTCCTGAATGTCTTTTCATCTAAATCAGTACATTCAAATCTAACGTGGAGGTGGGTGGTGCGGAGCTTTCTGGGATGTAATAGTTAATTTTTCATGGAACACTGACAGAAAAACCATGTGCGGGAGCAGGCCCATTTTCCCTCCCCCTTCCTGTTTTCCAGACTAGGAATTTATAAAATCACCTGCTGAGATGCTACAGCTAATAAGGGGAAAAGAACCAGCATTCAAATCAGGCCTCCCCAATAACAAAAGGTGGTTCTTCCCACTATACTATGTTGACCCCATCATTAGGGCAATGACAGCCAGCTCTAAGCAGTCCATCACACTTCAGTCCCACCACCTAAGCTAGATTTCCCTTACCCAGCTCTGCTGTGCCATCAGACCTCAGCTCTCTCTCCACACATCTATCTGGGCATCACCAAGTCATTAGTTTCCCCTTCCAACTACCTCTTGAATCCACTTCTCTCCATCTCCTCTGCCACCACACCAGTCTGAGCTGTCATCATCTCTCAACCCCCTAATTGGACTGCCAGCATCTGCTCATACTCCCCTCCTATCTGTCTTCTGCACTGAAGCCCAAATGATCCTTTTTAACATGCAGACTTGAATGGCAACCCCAAGGTTAAAATCCTTTTTCAGGGGCTTTTCAGGGTGCTCAGAACAAAGACAGAATCTTTAATGTGGCCTACAAGGCCCTGCTGGACAGCCTCTCGGGCCATGTGCCCTACCTCTCTTGGGCCCCTGCCCCTACAGCTGAGGTTCTCCCCGACTGGAATCCAACACTCTTTAGCCCCTTCCACCTCCACCTTCCCCAGCCAGATCCTCTGCATCCTTTAGATCTCAGTGCAAAACTGCTTCCTCAGAGAAGTTCTTCCTGGTTTCCTAGAACAGATCCTGCCCCTCTTTATATGCACTCTTGGAACTTGATACCTTTTCTCTTAATGTTCTCAAGATGTATAATTACTTATTCATTTATGTGCTTGATTTTTACATTTTGCATTTGTTTGGTGTCTGTCTCCTCCACTAGATTCTAAGCCCTGTATGGGCAGGGACTGTCTCTGGAGCTCACCTCTGTATTCTCCGTGCACATCACAGTGCCTGTCTGTGAATAAAACATCTTTAACACTCTCCCAGTGCCCTGTCACTCAACCTAATTTCTTCAGGTGATCTCAAGACCCTCCACGATCTGGTCATAGATCCCAGACTGAGCTCCTGGTGCCACCCACCCAGGTTACCTTGTCCCAACTTCAGACTTGACTTGGCACATTTGCTAATAGCTTCCACATCACCTAGGATGCCCTTCCTCCTCCTGCCTGGTTAAATTCTCTTCTGCATGGAAGGAGGTCCCTCATTCTCCTCTGGACGTCAATGAAATCTATGAGGAGAAAGTTTATTTTCACTATTGTGTTCCAATGGATTGTCATGAATTATTGTGTCTGGTATCATCTCCTAGCAATGAATCCAGTTTATTTTCTGTTTAATTTCCTGTTCAGATGGTTTGTTCCGTTGTAAAATACACTGGACTTCAAGAAATCTCTTTCCAGTTTTCTAGCCTAAGGCTGGTGTTAGTTGCTAGGATGTTGCTAGGGAAAGTCATTTAGCCAGGGCATATAATTAACTTTATCAGTGTGTATGCATAAGTCATAGAAGAGAAGAGCTGGGGGCTTCACTTCTGCTAGGAAAAAAAGATCCCTTTGATTGGAAAAAGTTAAGATCAGCCTCCTTCTCGCACCTTCTCTTTAACAGAAGAAGGAAAAGGAGTTTCTGGATTAGTGTCTTTTTAACTATGGTCATTGAAACACGAGCATCAGATGTTTGCTTCAAATGCAGATTCCAAAATCCCATCCCAGACCGATTGAATTGGTACTTTGAACAAATTCAAACTGAAGTTTAGGAAACCACTGAGCTGGAGTTTACAACTTAGACATGAAGTGCAGCCATCCACTAACTTCCACGACTCCAGTGAGCTCAGCTCCCTCCACACCAGCTGCCTCCCCCACAGAAACATCCTCAGCTTTGGAAATCTTGACTCCCAATGGCCCTCTCCTTCCACCACCAGCTTTCCCATTTCCTCACTCACTTGCCTTGACTCCTCTGTGTCACTGAGATCTACAATTGCTTACTCACTTCCGATTTCCCCACCCATCTTGTTGTCAATTCCTTCCTGTCTGGACACCATTTTAACTGCATCTTCACCAAAACTCTTTATTAGGTTACTTCTTTATTCCTCTAACCAACCCCATCCCTAGACCAGCTAAGCAGAACAACAGAACTATCCCAGACCATCTGAGTTCTGCTGCACAAAACCTGGTAACCCCACCAAGAGCCTTCCTACAAACTCATGAATTCTATTCTTAACCATAGCTCTTAAATGTATTCCTCATCAGTTGCCTTTCCCATTCTTCATAGTGTCTTCTGTCTTGCTTCTAACCCTTATCATTTTTTTCAAGCTTGCTATATCACTTATTTCACCCTCAAATAAAGGACCTTTGACACGAACTTCCTCAAATCTCTCTTTCCTCTATCCTCTTACCAAACTCTGGCAAAAACCCAAGTTCATTTTTTGCCTTGGAGAAAGAGTTTGATTCTTCAATTCTTCCTTGTCCCCTTCTGCCTTCGCTGAACATTGAGCAGGCTGTGACCCTCTCTCTCTCTTGTATTTGTTTACTTTTCTTCCTGTCCATGTCCTTAGCCTGCAGACTTGGGTAAGTCCCCCCCACCCTGGAGGGTAGCAGGAGAGGGGGTGGGGAGGGGAGGTGGCACTGGGCATGACACTGGACCTTTCACCAATTTTCTCTCCCTCTCCCGCTGTTCTCTTACCTTGTTTCAGAGTCAAAGTCGCTGAAAGAGGTGCCCTCCCTTGTAACCTCTGCTCCTTCTGCTTCCGTTCATTTTTTTCCATGCAGTGCAGTTTGGGATCAGCTGGTATCTCTTTACTGAAACTGCTCCAACAGAGGTCACCTAAGACCTCCTAATTGCAATGGTTATGGTCTGAATAAAAATAAGCAAACGCTGTTAGTAAGGGCCCTGTCATTACATGGCTGAGCGGAAGGGAGCTCACCACTGGAAGAAGTTAAAGGGAGATGCACAGCAGGAGGGATTCTAAGGTGTAGACCTGTTCCCAACCTGGAGACCTCTCAGTCTCCCTGCTTTGGGTTTATGGTTTAGAGAGAACACAGCACGTCACACACAGCTGCGGGAAGCTCCCAAGAGTAAGCCCCTGCAAGTCCACCCATGTGCAGGACCTAGTGACAGCCCACATTCCCCCTGTGGCTCTCTCGCTGTTAATCTAGCAACCCCCAAACCACCTTTTGAAGTTTTGAAACTTCATGGCTTGGACCACATGACCATGGCACACTACTGCCACCTGGTGACGACAAACTGAACATGCAGGAATATTAAGTAAGGAATCTGAAGGTACTCATAAGGTCACCTCCTTGAGCCAATTTTAGACTGGACTGTTTGCTCTGTGAGTAGAGTCATCGAGTTTTCCACTGTGTTTAGAATATTATGTCTGCATGAACTAGCTACTCAATGAATTTTTGTGAAATTGAAACCTTTCAATCAACAGACATTTATTGATTTACTAGTAGGAGGGTGATACAAAGGGAAGACATACTTCCTGCCTTCAAGAAGCTGCAGACAGATAAAACAGGTATTTGTAAAATGAAGATTCATACGTACTAAATATCAATGAGAAAACAGAGAAAGGAGAGGCTAATTCTGTCTGAGGTGAGGGCCCAGGGAAAGCCAATATTTGAAAAGGCACTCAACACCTTTTTGTAAGACAGGCAACAACCTTCCAATTAGAAAAGGGCACAGGTATTTTGGGCAGAGGAAACAGATAGTACAAAGACAGAGGGATGTGAAAAGGCAGGATGTGTCCTTGGGGTGACAGGATGACCTTTGCAGTGGCACTGTATGAAGACGATAGTCAGGGGGAGTCTGGGGCAGGGGTGTATGCTAAAAAGCTTTCGAAGCAGTCTGGAGGAGGGCCATGGCTAAGGCTGGAGAGGAAGGGATGACATCGAGGATTGCTTAGGAAGTGGGGCGAAGGGGATGCTGTGCTTGGAGATGTGTAGGAGGGAGAAGGGAGTCAAGGATGACTCTGAGGGTTCTCATATGAGACACAGGGCAGGAAGTGTCCATTGTAATATGATTGCCTGAGATAATGAATTTAAGAAGAGGAGCTATGAGGTGTGGGAGAATGGGGGGACACACATTGTACTGTGGATGCATCTCATTAAAGGGGGATATATGGTAGACTGTGTCACAGGCAATAGGTCTCCAGCTCAGAACATAGGTGGGTGCTGGGGACAGGCACCTGGGGGTTGGTAACATACTGGGCCCCAGCACCACCATTTAAGGTGCTCCCAAAGTCCTATGTTGCTTCCTCTCAGTTTTGTGCTCTGATTTCCAAACCAACAGACCAATTTGATAAATATACTCTGGCCAGCAGATTAATGGAAAGAAATAATCTGTGTTCCTTACCTGGCTCACCAGGTGACATGTGGCTGTTTACTGTGGGATCCCAAGGTGAGCCAGAGCAGTGGGGTGCAGGTACCCGTGGTCTTGGGCAACTTGCAGGGTTTGTTGTCGGACAGTGGCTCTGCTGATGCACAAGACTGGAGCTGGAGGAGAACACGGACCTGCAGCCTGTCAGCCTGATGACAAGAGGAAGAAACAGAAGGGAAGAAAGGAGGCCCAGAAACTGGGTACGAGGGGAGAAGACAGAAATGGCCAGAAAGGAGTAACAAAGAAAGGGCAGAGGAAAAGATGCTCCCCTCCTCCTGCTACCATGATTAAGTGTCCATGTGCTGAAAATAAAAAAAGGTCTTCTTTGCCTTCCAATTATCTGTGGCTCAAGTTTTGCACCTCTCCCAATCTGAAAAATATAATTGCTGAAGTGTCAGGTTTCTGGATTGGATTGTGGCTTTAAATAAGCTGCTTCCAACTGTTACTTCAAATACACAGCCCAAAGAGCTAGGACCTGGAAAAAAAAAAAAAAGTCCCAAGAACATAATCAGCCCCGGATTCATTTTTCTCAGAAAATTGGAACCAAGTATGTTGGTCTGGGCATTAAGAGAAAGTAAGAATAAAACAGATTTTATTCATTCATTAGATGGTAGTCACATTGACAATGCTGAGTTCTTTACTGAGTAGCTGCAGGAAGGAAGGGCATGCCTCCCATCTCCAGAGGGCTTACAATAATTAAGACTGCCAGCTATCATGCCTACTATGAGCCAGGTGGTCTAAATGCTTCATAGTTATAAACTCAACTAATCCTCATTTTGCAAATGAGTTGAGGCATGGAGAGGTTAGGTGACTTGCTTGCCCAAAGTCACAATTTTTTTGAGAGCCCATGCAGATCTACAAGAGACATTTCAGTGTCAATGAGGAACCAAGACAAATGGTCTCAGTGTTCCTTAGAGAGTCCCCAAAGGGAGGCTGGAGGGTCCAAAGTTTTCCAGGAGTCAGCAGGACTTGGTGGGAGGGTAGAATTTGGGGGAAAGGTGTCTCAGGTGGCACAGACTATAGGAGCATGGAACAGTGGCGGAGTAGTGAGAAGGTGAGCGGTCTGGAGCAGGGAATCACAGGGGAAGCTGCTGTGATGAGACTGTGGTACTGGAGTTTCCTTTGAGAAGTTTTAAATGCTAAATGAATTTTTAGTTCTCCGCCCAGTGCATCTTCCTGTGGTGTACAGGAGCCGGTATTCCGGGTGCATCCCTTGTCAGGCTCCATTAACTCATTAAACTTAAGACTTCACTCATTAGACTTCACATTTCACTTTTGTCTCTGTTCCTTCCTTCTCCTTAACAAACCTTGGCCTCTCGGCTGCTGACCTTTTAGAGAGATTCTTATGCCATTAGTCCCCTTCCTTATCCTTGAAGATACAGCTCAATGGCACCTCCACAAAGCCTTCATTAAGGCCCCAGGCAGGGTGGTCACTCCTGTGTGCACCGGCCTCCTCGGGCATAAGCCTGTAGCCCTTATCAAACGGAATCTACATCTATGCATCCATCTCATTAACTCTCACAAGACTCCAGGGTCTTTAAAAGGCAGAACTGTTTACTTGGTATCCCTAGCACTTTGCCCAGTGCCTGGCACCTTGTAGAAGCTAGTAAGAGTCTGCTGAATGAATGGATGAAAGAATGAATAAGTGACCACTATTATATTGAAAGGAATCTGAAGGATTATCTGGCCCAAACCTTTATTTCTTTTATGAACTCTCTCTTTAAAACCGAAGTAGCTCCTTAGCCCTTAGTTACTATTATACCAGCCAACAGGGAACAATGTGCTTGTTCCCTCTTAGGAACGTAAACTCCACGAGAGCAGGTGCCACATCTGTCTTGCTCACTGTTGCATCTACAGCTCCTCACATAGCGCATGGCTAGTGGTAAACGCCCTGCAGACATTTACTGAATAAAAGAATGAATATCACATCTCCAGTCAACTGTTCGGATTCCTTTTGGATCCCTCGAGTGAAGGGAAACTCATTCTTGTTCTTTTAGATGATTCTAATAATTAGGAAAAATTTCTTTCCCTTGAAATAAAAACTACTTTCTTAAGATCCCTACAGAACAAGCCTAACTCTCTTACTAAGAAGCAGGCTCTGGTAGTTTTTATATGTCTGCAGATTCTTTGAGACTCCTGTTTTCAAGAGGTAGAGCTTACAAACCCTCCCCTTGAGGGTGAGCTGGGCTCAGTGGCGAGCTTCTATACTAGAATAATGTGGATATTTTGGTGTGTGGCTTCAGAGATGAAGTCACGAAAGGCACTGTGACTCCTTCTTGTCTTAGATAGTTCGCTCTGGGGGATGTTAGCTGCCATGCCCTGAGGACACTCATGCGATCCAATGGAGAGGCCCCTGTAAAACAACTGCAGCCCTCCCTCCGTTCTGCCTGAAACCTCATGAGAGACTCCAAGAGAGAGCCACCCAGATAAGCCACTTCTGAATTTCTGATGTACAGAAACCATATATAATAAATGATATTGTAAGCCAACAAGTTTTGGGTTTAATTTGTTACACAGCAACAGCAACTGATACATAACTCTCTAGGCATTTGATGAGAATTACCACATTGTCCTATTTCTTCTCTCTTCCATCTTAGACATGGTTTCTGAATCCCTCATCCTCCTGTTCTATCTCCCAATGGCATTTTGTAACTCGTCACCGACCCTGAATAAGGCTGGCACCCAGAGCTGAAAACCCAGAGCTGAAAACAGAATTTAAGGCATGGCTGCGTTTTCCCCAAAGAGAGAGGCCCCACCCCAGCGCGGCCCCATCACGCTCAATTGACATTGACTTCTTTCCTCCTTTTATTATGAACATTTTCAAACAGACAAGAAGTTGAAAAAAATGTAAAGTTAACACTCAAATATCCACTACCTAGATTCCACATTCGACATTTCACTAGACTTGCTTTGTCACAAACGTATCTACCACTCTACCATTCCATTAGTCCTTCTTTTTTGTTTAATGCATTTCAAAGTAAGCTGGAGTCATCCCCATTGACCTTTCAGCCAAGATCACCAAGTCCTTTGTTTGCTCCCTCCCCCAACCTATTCCCCACCCTCCCAATGCTTGGTCCTGAAATACCACATTTATTAGCATAGGAATCAGAATGGCATGGGGGGGGAGTGGGGAGACAGAAAAGGTTTTAAAGATGAAGAGACCTGGGAAAGAATCTAGTTCTTTTGTTTCCAACTATATTAGGCAAGTGACTCAACCGCATGGAGTCTTGGTTTTTCATCTGTAAAATGAGGATCATAAGAAGACCTACAATGTAGGGCTATTTAGAGGATGAGAGATTATGCATGGAAAACATTTAGCACACTATCTGACATGTAGTAAATGTTCAATAAATGATAGTGAATCTTATTTGCCCCACCTTTCCAACTCATCTAGAGAATTTTGGATTCTGAATCTGTTATTCCAGATTTATATCATCTTCCGGTCTCTAAGGTCTGCTAGATCCTCATCCCAGAAAATGAAGTGAAGCTTGACCGGGACAAGGACTGAATCTCCCATCATTTATAAATATTGTTATTGTTCACAAGTCTGACATTAATTAAAATAATACAGTGCAATACTAATAGCTTTTGCTTATAGAGCTGTCATTGACTATCTATTAACAGTCTTTTGAGTCTTTTAACCAGTGATAAATCTACCTACTCTGCTGTCATTGTCTACATTTCTCCATATCATCTATAAGGACATTACAAGTGGCTTTGTTAAACACCTTGTTGATGATAAATGCACTCACTACATCTCTCATATTTTCTCTTTCTGACAACCTAGTAACATTTTCATTAAAGAAAATTAGATTAATCTGCTTTACAGTTTCTCTGCGAACTCATGGAAATTAGTGATCAACACTTAAAAAAAATGCCTATAACCTGTTCCTTGGAAAATCCATTGTTAGAGAGACTGCTAGTCTGTCTTTCTTCACTAATAAATCCTTGGTCTTGGGGGAGGGGAGCAATGTGCCCAGCTAAAAAAACTATATTCCCCACTTATTTCAGACACTAGTGGATGCACCATCTGACACATTCTGGTCAACGAGATATATGAAGAAGTTCCTAGGTAGAAGTTTGAGGAAAAGCTCCTTAAAAGAAGGGATGGGGAGGAATGTACCGAATCAACTTGCTGTTGTTCTTCCTCTTCTTTCTGCCTGGTACCTAGAAATTTATGTTGGCAATGAGGGAGCCATCTTGGCACCGTAAGGTGACAATGAGTGAGAGGGCAAGAAAATCTCATAGAACTGAGTCCTGACATCTTTGAGCAGCTAAACCAATGCCTGCCTTAGGACTGCTCACATAACAAGAAAAATAAGTCTCTAAACTGATGAAGCTACTCCTTGGGGTTCCAATTGCTAACAGACGAATGTGACCCTGAAATGGAACATCCACCCTGGAGTTCTGACCAGGATCGACACCACTGCTCTGTAATTTGAAGACTTCATCTTATTCTGTGATATAGAGTCAAGATGCTATTTGACTATTTTCTGATTTCCAGCATCACTGAATTCCCCACAACTCTATTTTCTACTTGCCAGTGAGCTTGTTGGCTACTTATCTTCATGCCCACATAGGTTATTTAGTTTGAGAAACTTGACATTATTTGGAGCAGCTTGGTTTTCCAATAATTTCCAGAGACTTTAGGTCTCTGTTGCCAACATACATTTTCATTCTCACCAGTCCAATGAGCATTCAAACGAACAAAGATGGAAGCCGAGTAGAGGAGCAGCTCTGTTTTCTCTCTGTCATCTACAATCCTCACAGCCCTTCCCAAAGCCACCAACACTGGGCCCTGCCCTTATCTTTCCAGACAGAAAAAAGAAGTCTGCTCCTTTGATCTTGACATTTCTTGCACGTCTCTGTTCGGTTTGGTCTCCAACTTTCCTTACACAATTTCCAATATATGCTTGTACGCTGAATAAATGTATCTAATATATGAACAGACTAATGAATTCAATCAACCATAGAAATACAACAGGGAATGCTCAGTCATTCGGAGGGCAGGCATGGCTTAGCATTTTCTTTCTGCTGCGTGAACAATGGAGGCCATGGTGTTTCCTGGCGATATTCGTGTGGCAACATTTGCTATTCAAAACCACCAGGGAGCATTGGCAGAACATTCCTGGGAAACGAAAGAAGTAGGGGCCTGCTTCTCCAAAGAGGACATACAGATGGCCAATAGACTATTGGGAACATGCTCAATGTCACTACTGGTCAGAGAAATGCAAATTAAAGCCACAATGACATACCATCTCACACTTGCCAAAATGGCTATCATCAATAAATCAATGAACAAGTGCTGGGGAGGACGTGGAGAAAAGTGAACCCTTGTGCACTGTTGGTGGGAATGTAAATTGGTGCAGCCACAATGGAAAATGTATGGAGTTTCCTCAAAAAACTAAAAATGGAACTGCCTTATGACTTAGTGATTCTACTTTTGGGTCTATATCCCAAGAAACACTAATTAAAAGGAATACATTCACCCCTACGTTCACTGAGGCATTATTCACGATAGCAAAGATATGGAAACAACCTAAGTGTCCATCAATAGATGAATGGCTAAAAATGTTGTGATACGTATACACAATAAAATATTACTAGGCCATAAAAAACTCTGAAAGCTTACTATTAGCAACAGCATGGATGAGCCTAGAAGGTGTTATGCTAAGTGAAATATGTCAGTAGGAGAAAGACAAATACCACATGATCTTGCTTGCACTACATGTAATCTTAAAAAACAAAATAAACAAACTAACAAAATTGAAACAGACTCATAGATTCATAGATACAGAGAACAGACTGACGGTTGCCAGAGGGAAGAGGAGCTGGGAGACTGGGTGAAAAAGGTGAAGGGATTAAGTATAAATTGTAGTAGTTATAAAATACTCCCTGAATGTAAAGTATAGCATGAGGAATATAGTCAATAATATTGTAATTACTATGTATGATGTCAGGTGGATACTTGAATTATTAAGATCACTTCATAAATTATATAATTGTCTAACCACTATGTTGTATACCTGAAACTAATATAAAATAACATTGAATGCCAACTCTAATTGAAAAATAAAATTAAAAAAAACTAGGTGTCTGGATTTATTATTTCTTGGGTCATTCATCTTTCTGCCATACTAAACCCAAGTTCCTTCTCTGCTTTTGCCTTCTGTTTTCCTAGGAGCAGAAAATGATTCCATCAAACCCAGTGAGAAATACACTGAATGATCTGTTTTAAAGGTCCTGATAATCTCTAATTTCAGGAAGTACTTGTATTAGGCAGGGCTCTCTTCGTTGTGTGAAACAGAGCCAATATCAACAAACTTTTGCAGATAACTAATATTTTAGGCTTCATGGGTCATATGGTCTTTGTAGCAACTATTCACCTCTGCCACTGTTGCATGAAAGCAGCCAGAGACAAGACATAAGCAAATGAGCATGGCTGTGTTCCAATACAACCTAATTGATGGATGCTGAATTTTTTTAAAGATCATTAAAGTGAATCTACTTTAATTTTATTTTTGATTTTAGAGAGAGGGCAGGGAAGGGGAAGGAGAGGTAAAGAAACATCAATGTGAGAGAGTTACATTGATTGGCTGCCTTCTGTATGCATCCTGACCAGGGATCGAATCTGCAACCCAGGCATGTGCCCTGACCAGGAATCGAACTGGTGACCTTTCAGTTTGAAGGATGCTCAACCAACTGAGCTACATTGGTGGGAGTGCAATTTTAATTTTATCTCATTTTCATGGTTCATGAAATGTTATTCTTTTGATTTTTCAACTATTTAAAGATGGGAGACTATTCTTAGATTCTGAGGCAGAAGGTTGAGTTTGACCCATATAAGTGATAGTTTGCTGATCCCTGAAATGAAGATACCCTTAGGACTGGTTTAAGAAAAGGGTTTCTTTCTGTAAAGTTATAGCAAGAA
Organism: Anoura caudifer; assembly: GCA_004027475.1. Classification (NCBI taxonomy): domain Eukaryota; kingdom Metazoa; phylum Chordata; class Mammalia; order Chiroptera; family Phyllostomidae; genus Anoura; species Anoura caudifer. The sequence continues at coordinate 65,399 of PVKU01005336.1, read as the reverse complement.
CTTGTGTGAACTGGATAAGAAAAATAGAAAGCTGGTAGGACCTCTGTCTGTACCAGACATGGTTTCCCTCATGGCTTCTCTTTATCATTTAAACTGCAACTCCTTTTCTAGGTCCAGCCAGCTACCCCTCTGCATTCAGAGCCTCCACAGAAAACTCAATAGACAAATGCAATGAAACTGGTATACACAAAGTGCAGTTGGTGAATACAGGAAGTCTGTAGCTCACGAGTAGGGGCCAAGTTGGAGAAGGTCGTTGTTGGTCAGAGGTTTGAAGAACGTGCAGAAGGTTTGGAATGGTCTATTTAAAGAGTGAGATAGAAATCAGATGAAAGGACAAACTTCTTAGGTATCAAGAAAGGCCCAAGCAACGCTGAGAGTTTTAGCATTTGGTAGGTGTATTGTTCGGTTGCCTTTGGCAACAAGTAATAGAACATCTTCTCAAAGTGGTTTAAGCACTAACTTTACTAAATTGCAAGTATCATAATTGTAGGAAATAGGGCTATTTTGCTCCCCAGTTTCTAGGACAGTAGCAGGTGCACAGTAGGCATCCAGTAAGTAATGCTTGAACGGACAAATGAATGCTCTCTCAGAGCAGTGTGTGAGCCCCAGGCTTGGGTAACTCAGTGACTCAATGACAACATCAAAGATTGAGGTTCAGTCTATCCTTTGCTGAGCTGACTTTGTCATCAGTCTAGTTTTCCATGGTTTCGAGGTGGCTCCTACAATTCTGATCATTATAATCAGACTCCAAAATGTCCAACAGAAGGAAAGGGACCCAGCTACTCCTGGCTCTTTTTTAAGAGTGAGGAATCCTTTACCAGAAGCCCCAGCAAACTTTTCCTCAGCTCTATTGGCCAGAAATACATTACATGCCAACGTCTAAGTTAATCAACAGCAGGTAATGGGATCACTATGATTGGCTAAGATTGTTGGTTCACTGTAGGAGGTGATTATAGGAGGCAATGTCTTGAGATATATTTGATTGTCATGACTGGAAAGGGCATCTAGTAGGTAGAGACCAGGGATGCTGCTAAACTTCTGCAATGAATAGGACAGCTTCTACCACAAGAAAGAAATAACCAATTTAAAACATCAAGAGCTCTGAGACTGAGGAACCCTGGCTTGAATCAGTTAGAATCTTTCCCTGGAGCTGGGGCAGGGGCTACTTTCCTTGAAGCCCAGGGCCAGGGAGGAACATGAATATCTGTATGCAGTCAGGACTCTATAAAGCAAGAGGAAATAAAAAGGAGTGTGTGTGTTGTGGGGGGAAGATTGCTGGGTAGGCACTCTAGAGGGATTGATTGGATTTTCCAATTTAGCAAAGGAACCTTTGGAAAGGTTGTTGGTTGGTTTTTTTGTTGTTGTTTTTTTTTTTTTAATCCTAACCCAAGGACATTTTTTTCATTGCTTTTTAGAGAGAGAGAAAGGGGGGAAGAAAGAGAAAGAAACATCGATGCGATGAAGAGATTTTGATCGGTTGCCTCTCTAGGTGTTGTGATAAGTGGGAGAACCGACCTAGCTATGTGCCCTGACCTGGGATCGAACCAAATGGAACCTTTTGGTCTAGGGGAAAATGTTCCAACCAACTGATCAGCACTGGCCAGGGCTTTTTTCTTTTCTTTTTTTTTTTTCAAAATGCAACATAAAGAGTTCCTGACTCTATAAACAAAATAAAGAGGTCCTGCCTTTTTGGAGAGAATAAAAATATAACCTGTTGTCCATTCACCCCTCCAGTGAATCCATATGTGGAAAGATGAAGAGGAATTGGTGCTCTCTGAACACCTATTCTGAGTGCTAGCACCAGAAGTACCTAACATGTGCAAAAGCCATGCCAGAAATTCATGTACAGGGTGGGCAAAAGTAGGTTTACAGTTGTTGTTATGGAAAAATACATAATACAAGAACAAACTCTGTTTTGCTTATTCACAACTAAAAATCTATTTTTGCTCACCCCTGTATATTATTGCATTTCACCCTCAGGAGTACACAGCAGGGCATGCAACATTATCTGTGTTTTACAGAGGAGGGAGCTCAGGCCCATGGTGATCCTCTGTAAGCCGGAGAGCTAGAATTCTCCATTAAGTCCGCACATGCAATCCCTTCTCTGAGTTTAGGATAGGGCAGAGGATGCAAAATTTTTAGAAGGAGCATAGGTACAGAGCCTACCACATGTTGATTATGGTCTCTGATCCCTTAGGTGCTGCAGCATCTTCTAAGGGCAACAGGCTGGGTCAGAACTGCTATGGAGAAAGGACCTCTTGACAGAGACCTGCCTTTTGTGGACTTAAAGGCTCAAGAGAATTTCCCAATCTAAAACTTGGTGAATTAAATAATTTCTTTAACATCTTTTCCTTCCCCTCATCCCCAACACATACTCAGCTTTTATATCTCCACTTTCTGAGTATGATGGGGTAAAAAATTAGGAGTGAAACACAAAATAGAGCCAAAAATTTTCTGAAGTATTCCTGGAAGACAATATTGGATCATCAGAGAGCATTCACCTATTTGCTGTTGAAAACCTTTCCTGAGAAGCCCCCTTTTACTGCCTGGAATTAGGATTCAGCCTGGGTCTCCTGGCATGCATTCTGGGGAGAGAAGGGGCCAGTCTCAGCTGTCCAAACAGAGGGGAATTGAATGCTTTTGTCTCATATGAGACCACTGAGCTCCATGGTGATTTTCAACTCTCACCCAGGGGTGTTACAAAGGCTCACTCCCCCCTCCCCTTTCTTCCTTCCAACTCTTCTGTTTGTTTTGGGAGAAGAAGGGGCCTGTGGTAGATAGGCTGCAGGTTTGGGACTGCATCCGAAAGAGAAAAGAAAGGAAAGGGGACTTAGCTATTACGCACGCTGGGTTCTACCCTCATAGTAAGTGCTACAGTATAGTGTGAGAGTTCAGGCACATTATTAAAACCCAGCTTGGACTCATTGAAAAACCAGGAGCTTTAACTCAATCTTTTGGCCTGAGTCACCTCTAATAAATCTCACTTCACAAGGTCAGTCTGAAATCAAATGAAATATAGGTTCCTGGTTCAAACGCATAGTTATGTCAGGTCATTGGCTAATTCATTTGCATTGAGCTCCTGCTGGGGAGCTCAATTTCACAGATCTCAGAGATATTCTCCCTGCGTGCCCCTGTGTTGGCAATCTTTTGCTGTGTCACAAAGCACTGCATAATATGGCAGTCTACAACAACAACCACTTTAATTACTCATGGTTCCACGGGAAAGAAAATTGGTGAAGATGACTCGTGCAGCTAAAGTCATCTGGCAGCAACTCTCTGTGACTGAATGGTCCGAAATGGCTTCATTCACACAGTGCTGGTTGTCGGCTGGCTGGGACATGCACATGTCTCCAGAAGGCTAGCCTGGGCTTCTTCACTTGGTTCCAAAAGCAGCAGGAGAGAGGACAAGTGCCAATGTGCAAGCTCACGCCTCAGCTGGCCTCATGTTTGTTAACGTCCTTTGGTGTAAGCAAGTCATACAAGAGGCAATGGGAAGGGTGTAAAGTGATGAGGGAGATCAGGGAAGCATCAATCGCTGGGGCCCTTCCTGTAATGATCCACCAGTTCGCTTCCTCCTGGACACCTGTCTTTCACTTCTTGCTGAGTCTCCCAGAAGGAGACTTATTGTTCAATGGATATAAACCTCAGTTATGAAACTCAGCTTGGCTGAACTCAGTGCAATTTTTATTGAAAGCTTCTGCCCCTTCTTGCTGGATGGTAAAAATTCAAATTTAAATTTTAGTTGCTTCCCCTTCGCTGCTTCCTGGAAGTTCCATCCAAGTTCCAGGGTTGGGGAAGCATTATCTGCTCTGGGTTATGGATCCATGAGAGCATTTGCGGGGTGTGCTGGCTCTTCTACAGAGCATCCCTGCAGTCCTCTTGGGGTCTGACCACCTCTGAGCTACTTTTCTGTCCCATGGCAGTGCCCTCAATTATTCTACTGCTCTCAGGCCCCACTGGGCTAAAGGGATCTCTGTGGGGCTGTTTAACATACACAAGGCAGCTGTTTCCTTTCTCAGGTCTTATAGCTTTTTGGGTTCCACGCAAGAAACAGTACAAGAGTCTTTCATCTCTCCATTTCCTCCAACATTTCTGAAGCATCTGCCCTGCCCCGAGCTTTCACTGATTGAGGGACTAAAAAGCTCCTTCTCCTGAGACCCACAATGCTGACAAATTTTTCCATTGTCTTCTGGCTCCCCTTTTCCCACTCCAGAGACTCTCTAACTGAGGTGAGGGTAGCCTAGCTCTTACTTATTTGGTTGTCTCCTAGTATAATGCTCAAGCCCAGAGTTCTCCTGTCACCCTTGAGGACTGGCTTTCTAAGAACCAAGAGGAGAAAGCTTCTGTTTTCTCCCATTCTGGGGTTCATTCCACCCCTGAGACAAGGATTTAGAAAGGTTTAGTTTGAGCAGGAGCAAGTTGACTTTTGGAAATGGAGGGAGGGGAAACACTTATATTCCAAATTAATATCTCCGTACATTTGTTTCCTGTTTCTAACCACAAGGTCCGGAATCAAGCCTGCACTTCCTCTACTGAGCAGTGCTCTTTAACATGCCAGTAGGAGCCCTGGCCAGTGTAGCTCAGTGGGTTGGACTGTTGTTCCGTGACCAAAGTATCGAGGGTGTGATTCTCGGTTAGGGCACATACCTAGGCTGTGGATCCTATCCCTGGTCCAGGCGCATATGATTCCCAGTCTGGGCATGAATGGGAGGCAACTAATTGATGTTTCTCTCTCACATCAATGTTTCTCTCTCTCTTCCTCTCTCTCTAAAAGCAATGAAAAAAGAAGAAGTCCCTGGGTGAGGATAAAAAATAAGTGAATAAAATGCCAGTAGGAGAATCTCTCCTTTCAGTCAGGGCCCTGCCTCTCTTGTAAGGGCTTTTACTTAATCGAGGCAGACCCATCCAGGAAAATGTCCCTTCTGAATAACTCAAAATCAACTCATTTGGGACCTTAATTATATCTGCAAAATCCCTTTAGCTTTGCCATGTAACTTACTAGAATGAAATCCATCCTATTCATAAGCCCCACCTACACGCAGGGGGAGGAAATTATTCAGGACATGCAAATCAGGGAATCAGAATCTTGGGGACCGTCTTAGGAATTCCACCTACTATACACTCATGCATCTTGCTCTAGTCCAGGCCCTATGCTGAACCCTTTTATAAACACTACATTGATGTGAAGATGAACAACTAAATTATATCACTTATCTGAGGTCATTGTTACTAATGGCCAGCAGCATCCTGATTTAATCACTGTGGTGTTCTGCCTTCCACTCAGGTACAAGGATGATTTTTTTAGCCGTTAGATGGGCTTTGTTAAACCAGGAAGGTCCTAGAACAGACCCATAAGTCCCTGTTTAAACATAAAAGCCCATGCACAGCCTGGGTTAAGGGCGCTGGCCGGTGACGGGAGAGTAGGTGAAGGAAGTGTTACTGAACACACGCACAAAACAGCAGACTACGGTCTTTCATAGGATTCAACTTTGATATTTACAATTGTCCTGCAAGTAGGCACTGGTATCCCCACTCTGAAGAACGAAGAAACTGAGGCTCGGAATGCTTACGTGCCTTGCCTGAAGCCACAGGGCCGGTGTGTGGCTGAGGTGGGTCTTGATCAGAGCGAACAGCCCGTGGACAGTAGTGATTTTCATGATGCACAGATTCTACAAGTTGTGCCTACCTTCAGTTCTCTGAGCTTCTCTTTTCCAGCCTGGGGGTGTAAGTAATTTGGCGTTCTGAGACTCGATTTTCAATATAGTGGTGGTGGGAGGAGGAGGACGTTGCACCCCACAGCAACAAACACCCTGCTGGTGTACAAGAATTTGACACAATTTGGACAATACCTACCTGGGGGTAGTATCAGATTCCACAGGTTAGGGGTTCAGTCCTACTAGACTGGCCCCCTCCCCACAGACATCAGTTGCAAGATTAGGTTGTTACCTGTGCTTCTAACGACCTGGCTAGAAATTGGAGGTTTCTACAACCCCCTCCTTTGATTTGGATAATTTGCTAGAATAGCTCACAGCATTCAGAGAAACATTGTATTTACTAGATCACCAGTTTATTAGAAAAGGATGTCACTCAGGAGCAGCCAGATGGGAGGCACATACAGAACATGTGTGGGAAGGTGTGGAGCGTCCATGCTCTCAGACACCCGCTCCCGGCACCTCCACGTGTTCACCAACCCGGAAGCTCTATGAACTCGGTCTTTTTGACTTTTTATGAGAGCTTTATTACATAAGTATGATTGATTCAATTATTAACTATTGGCGACTGGACTCCATCTCCAGCCCCCCTCCCCTTCCTGGAGGTCAGAGGTGGAAGTTCAAAGCCTCTAACCACAGGGTTTGTTATACTGACAACCAGCCCCCATCCTTAAGTGCTTCCCAAAGTCATTCCCTTAATGCTGATGATACATCGTTATCTCTCCCAATACTTAGGCAATTCCAAGGGTTTGGGGAGCTGGGAGCCAGGACATGGGGAAAAAGATTCAAATATATATGTATAAAAATACATTTTGGTCATCTGAGTGACTAATTATATATTTCCTACAAATACTGTAGGATGAAATCCAAGGAGGGACAGAGACTTTGAGTTGCCTTGACCTGTGGGACTCCCTGCTGTGTAAGTGTTCAGCCTGGCCTGGGGACACTGAAGCAGCTCAGCAGCTCCAATGTGAGCTGTGCTCCTTGCTGGGGGAAGAATTAGCCCCAGGTGCTCCCCTCATCTCCGGGAGCAGCAGCAGCCACACCCTTGGTGGATCTCACTCCAAACCCATCCCCCACTGACACTGGTGTGGGAGCCGCCACACCAATGTCAGTGGCTCCCACAGAGCCACCCTGTCCCTCTTTGTTTAAGAGGCACTAACAGCATTTCCCTTCCACACGTCTTTCTTTTCGAAAATGTCCTGACAGCTTTACTAGTGTGGCTGCTTTATGGGGCAGTGGAAGAGTGAGGGCGGGGAAAGATCGACAGCAGGCAATGGAGGGTGCAGGAGAATACTTAGTGCTGTGTTTCCTGATCCCCTTCACAGCCTCGCCCCCGTACCAGTCAGAGCTAACCTTCCTCGGATTTAAACATGCGCTGCCCAACACCTGGAGAGCACCAAGCTGACCAGAGCCAGGGAGGCTACTGGAAAAGATCATGACCGCAGATGCATTTGCTCTGGAGGTGGGACCCCAGCTGGGGTGATGAAGAGTCTTTGGAATTAAATTGTTGGCAGAATGCTGAAGTAAGATGTTAAGGAGAAACCAGGGTCCTGGAGGCAGGAGCGATGGGGGTAGGCAGGTCAGCAAGGGGGATGATGGGATATGAATTGTCAGTGTAATAAATGTCCAAACTTGTAAGAATTTTTATGAGTTTACTGGAGCCAAACTGACGACAATTGCCAGGAAACAAAATTTCAACAGAATTTCAACAGAGAAAGTGCTCTGGAGAATGGCAGTTTTACACCTTATTTTATACGTTAAAATCAAAGGAGGAGGTGTAGAGGGTTACATAAAATTCATCGATGGTGGTTTAGGGAGGTGGGAGAAAGAAAAACCAGAGAAACCTCTGAGACTGGATAAGAAGTAAAATGAAGAGACAATTACTTCTTTTACATTGGTGGGCACAGGATAGTTAACAATGAACACTTATAGCATGTAAAGATGGTATGAGGGAACAATGTAACAAAGAGGGGTTCTGTGGCACTGCGTTCTGGTGGAGACTGTGCCCTGAGGGGTCTGGAAAAGGGGGATTACTCTGACGCTTCACTCATACGTTATCAATGATGCAAAAAGACAATAGACAGGCTCAGTTAAGGTAAAGATTGACCTTTGTCAAGGAAGGTACCGGCCTAGGACATGACTACTTGCTATGACTCCCTTTTCGTTAGGAATTTTTATGTCCAGACCATCCTATGTGGTTACTTTAGGTCTCTGAGTTTGTAGGACCACCATGAAAGCCACCCCTGAGCTTGTCAGGTTTAGTACATGGTCCCATTTTTGTCCACAGAATCATTATGACCAAATCAGGATGTTCAACCACAGAGAGCTGAGAGGGCTATTAATTACGAAGCCAGTGGCAACCACTTTGCAATATATAAGTAGATCAAATCAACGCATTGTATACCTTACATATGCACAATGTTATGCCGATTATTCTTCAGTAAAGTTGAAAAATATAATCTTTAAAAATTATAGCTCAGTTTTAAAAAATGAGGAAGCTGGAGTGTCTTTACGCTGTCTGCCCATGTCAGGAAGGGTCTACTTTTCACCTAAGCAGCATCCTGGTAGACAAATGAGCCCGTGGCTCCTCCTGAGTCCCCAGACACAGTGTCCTGGGGACTGGGGCAATGCACAGAGCCTGAAGCGGAGATGGCCTCTCCCAGCTGGCCCTAGGGGAGTCGTATGAACTGACAGCTGGTTTGGGGAAGAATAAATAGCAACATGCAACCTCTTCTTAAGTGGAATTCCCATGAGAAGAAACTAATTTCCATCATGGCATTATGACAAATTCTCAAGCCACTCTGTACGTCGCTGTGTTAAAGGAGTAAATGACTGGTCATAGAATTCCCCACTTTGGGCTGTTACTATTAGAGCAAATTCCTGCCAAAAAGGATGGTGCCAGCTGACACTGTCACTGGAAATGGGACCTGCTTCCCCGGGGGACTTGGGTTTTCTCATTAAAAATTTTTTGCCTAACTTAATGCCATTTTCATTTTAATTTGCATTTCTTTGATTACGGGTGAGATTAAATGCTATTTTTCCAGATTTGTGCTCCCTTTGGGTGACTATAACCTGATTACAAAAACAGGGAGGAGAAGTAACCTTGAGAAACCAATAAGAAGAAAGGAGAGAAAGAAGGGTAGGGAAGCGGGGGAAACATGGGAGAAAAAAAGATGAAAAAGCACCTCCAGCAACTTAAAGTTGGAGTAGTGCACAATACACAGAACCTGAAGTCAAGCCTCACCACCTCACGCCGGTCTCTCCAGTTTAAACCTTAACTCTACCACTTAATAGACATGTAATCCTGGGCTGTCACTTAATTTCACCTCTAAAATAGAGATATAAATAGTTCCTGATTCATAGGATTGTTATGTAGATTAAATGAGCTAATGTATAAAAAGTTCCTAGTTCAGTACCTGACATACAAATACTATAATAATAATAATTATTATAAGTACATAATAATTGCTACAAATATAATTATAAATTATATAAGGATATATTTATACTTGCTCTTGTTATAATTATTGTTACCTAAGCACTCACCTAGGCAGTCGCCATAGGTACCTAGTACATATATTTAGAATAATAAAGCAGCAGGATAGTGAGTAGAGTGTCTAAAACTGGACATGCCAGGAGATGAGCCCTAGATCTGCTGTGTACTACCTGTATTATTTAAACACTCAGAGATCCCATTTTTTCATTTATTAAAGGGTCAGGATAAAAACAACTGGCTAGCAGAATGTATGTAATAGTTAAATAGCATGGACAAAAGCTCTTAGCACAGTGCCTGGCCAGCGGGAGCAGCGACGAATGTTCAGTGAGTGTTACTCTGCCAGGCCACGGGCTAAACACTTCGAGTGCATCTCATTTTAATTAGTACAAAACCTTGTGAAGCAAGTGAAGCCATTTTACAGATGAAGCAACTGAAGCTTAGATAGGACTACGTGACTTACACTAGGATACATCCCTTGTAAATGACAAGGAGAATTTGAACACACAGCTCTTCAACTGTTGGCACGTGCTAACTTTCAGTAAACTTCCTTTCCATCTGCCCTTTTAAAAATCACTGTAATGCTTTATTCCGTTTTTATTTTTCCCACCCATCACATAGAATGACTGTTGGCTATGTCTGTCTGCTTCCTCTCTAGACTGAAATCCTGGAGCTCACTCTTGTCTCTATTCCCATGGTACTCCTCATATTCCCTAGCACACCACCCCCAAGCCATGGCACCTTGCTGAATGTGCATGCCTTTCCCAGCCCTCCTCCCCATCTCTGTACCAGTCCTTCTCTGCACAGCTAGGCCTGGGCTCCCCTCCAGCACATTTGCTTCCACCTTGTGCCCACAACCAATCCCATCTGCAGTAGCACTTAGTCTGGGTGCAGCCCCAAGTTCTGGGTTTCAGCATCAACCTCCCATGGCTTTTCCTTGAACTTTTAGGTGCCTCCTAGGCTCTGCTAATAATGTCTGCTTCAATCCCTATCTTCTGCTCACTCCTCTGGTGCCCTCTCTGCACCCTCAGCCTGCTTCCAGGATAGAGGGGCAAGAGACAGTTTTAATGCTATGATAAATTACTTTCACCCCTCTGGCCCTTGATACTCCCATCCTGTGCCGGTAGCCAGAGCCGCATCCCTAACCCCAAGTATGCACCAACGGAGAGGACTTATCCATGACTCACATCTCAAGCCCCATGAAGTGAACACCTTACAAGTCCTGCAGAGGAAGCCTGATGCAGAAGTGGGAAGCCAGTTAGGAAGGATGCATGCATTTTGACTCTAATCCTATTGATTGACATTTGTGTTTTAGATTCGATGGTTACATAGCTTTTATATTTAAAATGAAATTCATCCCAGCAGCACTTATTGGCTACTAGCTTTGTGTCTCACCTGTGCAGGACCCTGGGATGACAGTGATTAAAAAGACCCAGCCCTTGTTTTTAGGGAGCTCACCCATCTGGTCCGGATTCAGGTTGGTTGAAGTTCACTGCAGTGCTAATTTTCCTCTTATACTTAATTATATTTTACATATAGGTTTTTATTTTTAATAATCAAATTGAGAGCCACACCATCTGTGTGGATTACCTTTCACAGCACTAAGCTCAGTGCCATGGGCCTGAAGGCAAGTAACGTAAACTCTTTGATGATGTTGAACTTCTTGAAAACTTCAGGCATTTTATTTCAGTCACCCTAGTTAGTGTCTTAATGTGATAATAGGGTAATTGATTTTTATGTAAGTCTTAATAACCCATCAGATGTTTAATTTGAATTTCATTTCCAGCTCCACCAACCATATGACCTTGGACAGTTTGCTTAACTTTCCTGAACCTCAGTTTCCTCATCTGTTAAAATAGGAATAATAAAAACCACCACACAGGTTTGGGGTGATAATTAAATTAAATAGAATTCCAGACTAAAGGTTATATACTCCCTGAACATTCTATTCAGTTAGTTTTGTTTTTGTTTTTGTTCTTTTTCATTTTTTTTCCAGCATGTACTGTGGTCCGGATGCTTTGCTACATCGCTTTGGGAATACTAAGAGAATAACACATGGTACCTGTTACCCTGCAAATCAATAAGCTGGTGGGTACAGTCAGATGAAAGCAAGTAGTTATGATACATACAGATCTCTATGAGAAGTTCTTCAGGGACAGTAGGAAGAGAAGAGATAAATATTTATTAAGTATTAACTATGAGGGACCCACAGAGGAGTCACTAGGGTGTGTATTTGAATGTGTGCATCCATAAACTCAAACTCATTTTGGACTTTGCCTTCTCCATGGTTGGGTTCTCTGGATGTCTGACTTTTCTGTAACAAGTTCCAGGAAGCTAATCTTGATTCTTCTTCACTTGGGAGCAACCTCATCTCCAAGAGCAGCCAGGAATGCTGATGACCACTTAAGACACTCTGAAATCATCCGTCAAATCTGGGCCAGATAAATATGCAAAGAAGTGCTCCCTGTTGACCATTCCCCTGAATGCTTTCCCAGCCCTGCCATCTCCTGCTGCCCAGTAACCCGTTGCCGTGGGAGACAAGTGTACTTAGTGTGACAAGTCACACTGCACCCTCAGCCTCCCCGGTCCCATGTCAGGCTGACCCATAGGCAACAGCAACTCCCGCATGTTATTGAGGACAGAAAACATCTCTGTTTAAATGCCTCACACATTTCTATGACAGCTTCCCTTGCATAACCATTTTTGCCTCCTCCCCCCGCGCCCCTCCCCCCCTCCCCCCACACAGGAGCCTGCAGAGGAACGGATCTTGCCTGGCTGGCACCTCTGAGGATGCCTGGGTTGAATCCTTTGCCGCTTCCCCTGTCTCCTGGGTGTCAGGTTCCAAACCCACCTCAAAACAATTCTGGACTGGGCCCTTTCTTGATGAGACAAGAGACACTTATAGAATACAAATCACATTCCTGCATTCGGCTCCCCAGCAGTGCTGAAGATGGAAGAAGAGATAAGCAGAAACCAGCTGTTAAGATGTCGGTTATTAATATCAATGAATAGAATTCAGGTAAGAAGAGACACACAGGCTTAGCTTCTCTGCAGTTTAGCCTGACTTTTTCCCTTTCCAGCAGAGACAAATTGCCCTTGACAGCCTTTACATATCACATGCCCTTGTAATGTTCTGCCTGTAGAGTTTATAATGGATCATAATAACAGCTAATATTTACTGAGCAGTAACTGCATGTCAAGCACCCAATGTGTGTTTGTTTCACTTAATGCTTCTAGCAACTCTAGCTCTATGATGTAGGTACTTGGATTAGCCCCTCTTTGCAGGTTAGGCGTTGCAGGCATGGAGAGTGTGGTTCCTGTAGTGAGTGCGGGAGGCAGCGTTCAAACCCAGGATGTCTAACGTCAGGTGACACACTCTTGACTCTTGTGTTGTTCTGTTGCCAGAGAGGCAGCCTGGGGGAGTGATAAAGTGATAAAGACCACACCCCTCTGCCACTTTGGGCATGACTTTGGGCAGGTTAGGAGAGTTCTGTACAGAACGAGGACAATAACAGTACCTACCTCATAGAGTAACGGTGAGAGACAAGGATTTGGCCTAAGTAAGACATTTAGTATCATCTTTGGCACAGAATAAGGATGCAATACATGTTAGTTATTATTATAAACAGTTTAGTCCCTCTACGTTAGGGGCCTTGTCTTAGATATCTTTGAATTTTTATCCCCAGTACAGGGCACAGTACAAAGTACTGTGAAAAAAACTGATTTAACATCACTGGAATAAATTAGGAGACTAAATATTCTAAAAGATGGATATAATTAAGCCTTATTTTTATAAGTCCTTTATTATTTACGAAATGCTGGTATTTAGTTTAACTTGGTATAAGGTTTGTATTTGAGTTAAAACAAAATTTGAACCAAAACAAGAAAATTTGACCCAGCAATTCAACTCCTCTGTATGTGCCCAGGAGAAATGAAAACACACAAAAGCTGGTACATGATCCGTCATAGCAGCGTTATTTGTAATAGCCAAACAGTGGACACAACGCAACTGTCTACCAATGGATAAATGGGTAAACACAATGTGGTATATCCATCCAGTGGGATGTTATTCAGCCATAAAAAGGGATGAAGTACTGGTACATGGTACGACATGGATGAACCCGTGAAAACATTATGCTAAGTGAAAGAAGCCCATCACAAAAGACATCATATTGTATGATTCCATTTGTATGAAATGGGTAGACCAGGCAAATCTATAGAGACTGAAAGCAGATCCATCATTACTTAGGGCTAGGAGGATGAGGGTGGCGGGGTGGTGGATAACTAAAGGGTACAGGATTTCTTTGGGGGGGTAATAAAGATGTTATAAAATTGATTATGGTGATGGTTGTGCAACTCCAAATGCACTAAAAATCATTGAATTGTACACTTTAATTGGGTGAGGTATATGGTATGTGAATTCTATCTCAATAAACAAAGCTGTTACAAAAAAAAAAAGAGTCAATAAATTACTAAGTCTCCAAATCAAAAGCTCAACCCCAGTGAGTTTGGTGGTTAAATCAGGTTTTCCATTCTGCCCGCCTCCCCGATTCAGGCAGCCTCAGCCACCCACACCACACACATCCTTACCAAGGCTGGTCTGGGAGGATGAATAGACCAAGTGCCTGTCTTTGCTCGAGGTGAGAGGGGAAAAACATGAATTAATGATTACTCTTGTGTTCTAATCAGGCTGCCCCTCAAACATTTCTCTGTCATTTTACCTCCTGCCCAGGTCTGTGGGGTGAGCTGAACAGCTGGTGGGCTGGTCAGTGCGGTGCAGAACTGTGAGGTGGGAAGGGAACACTTGCAGCAATTACCTAATCTTTCTCAAAACTTGATGCAAGTTCCCCAGCTAGGAAAGTCTAAATATCAAGTCCATTAATCATCCGCAAATCACTTCCCTCCTCATACTCTTGTCTGAGAAACAAATAAAAGCCCGATGTTCTGGCAGATTCACTGCATCCTTTGTTTTAACGATGTTTTTCAAAACTTAAGCAAATTGCTGATGGAAAGGAGAGAAATCAGATTCTAATTAAGCTGCCCCAGTTTGAGAAGTTGTAGAAGATTGCCGAAGGCATTCCAAAACCAATAGGTATTTAAAAGTGAAAACAGAGGAGCAATGATGCTTGGAAGTCATGAGAGCAGATATGAAGGTATGTAATTACAAGTGAAACTGAAATACGATTTTATCACTTGGAAATCTTCATTGCTCTACTTTTCACCAGCGGTGCTGTATACAGACATGCTCAGGAGGAAACCTCCTTAGGCAGAAGGCAAGAAAGAGAAATTACACTTTCCCTGTGCCTGATAACTGTTAATCCTGTTAATTCAAACTCGAGCAAATATTTATGTAGGTAGTGAGAGTGCGAGGATGTACAGATGGCACGTTGGTTTGTTTCACTGATGATGAGTGCTGACCTTCGCTGAGTGTCCTCGGCTCCTCCCATGGTTTTTGTTTCGTTTTTGCTTTTCTCCTCACATTTTATCTCACTTAATCCCTGCAGCTACCCTGGGAGGTAGGTACTATGTATTACTACTACTATTATTATTCTATTTTGCAGATGAAGAAAGTAAGGCACAGAGAAGTTAAGCAGCTTGCCCAGGGTCGCGCACCTAGTGTAAATGATGAGGCTGAGAGGTAAGCCCTGTCTGATTCCATGTTTATTCATTATCATATTCTGCCTCCCTAGTAAGCTGACAGTTAATTTTATTCTTGCTGCTTCTACTTTCAAGAGCTGAACATATTAGAATATTGGAAAGAAATATTATTGTATATATTTTATTTATTTAATGCATAGAACTTTCTTTACTTATTACATGTATGTTGGGTACCTTCTGTATTGGAGGTGGTGTCCTTAGTCAACCATGTGCTGATATGCCTCAGGGACTTTGCATATACTATTCCTTTGCTTGGCATGCCCTGCCTTCCCCTTCTTCCACATTACCTAGCTAATGCTTCCTCAACCTTCAGATATCAACTTAAAATATCATTTTCCAGACAAGCTTTCCTTGACCTCCCCTCAATGCACCCTGCTCTTATATATTCTCTTATCCTCCTAGACCCATCCTCTGTAGCACTTTCCATGATATGGTAATTGATGTGTGATTTGCTGTTCAATGCCTGCCTTCTCTGCTAGAGTACAAGTCCCAAGAGGGCAGAGCCAGTCCCTATCATGCCCGCTACTGTTTCTCAAGTGCTTAGCTATGCTTAACATCTGCTATGCTTAACATCTGCACAGCAAGCGAATACCCTGTGTTGCTTACATTTAAGTAGTGTCATAGACAGGCACAAACCTCCAAGAGGAGGAACAGGGGCTTAGTAGGAGAAGGAGCTCCTCAGAAATGGGCTTATCAAGGCCGTAACAGCTGAGCTGGCCCTTGGAGTATGAGCTGACATTTCAGATGGAGAAAAGTCAAAAGTAAAACACAGAGGCAGGCAAGCACAGTCCACGGAGTATTATACTTATTTAGAAAATAGAGTAATAAAAGAGTAAAACAACAAATGCCATTTTCCTTTCATCTGAAAACATTTCAGTGTAGACTGTTTTGGGGTGGGGGCTAAACACACATGGAATTGCTTAGCTTGAAGACAGCTGTCTTCACAAGTTAATGAAAATTATAAAAGTCAAGACACAAAATATAACTTGCACCTTTGACCCATATACCTTCCCTCCCTGAGAAGGAAAGGAAAAGAGCCAAGAATTTCTAAGAATAGATGTGTACAATATCTCCTTTGTTACTCTGCCTTATTCAATTTTCCTCTTCCCAGTGAGGAGAATGAGGAAATTTCTCGGCCAAGTCATGAAGAGTCTTTTAAAAACCAGTCAGTCAATTTTTCAGTTCAAAATCAATAAAAGAAAACACACAAAGATCAATAAATGTGGCTCCATAAAAATTAACCACTACTCATTGTCAAAAACCCACACAACCTAAATAAAAGGCAAACAATATGCTGAGAAAAACACTCACCACGACTGTGGTGGCAAAATCCAGTTCAGTTCAGGTCAACAGGCGTCAAGTGAACGTTCGTGTGTAATTAGAACTGTCAGGTATGGGCACCCCTGAGCTCTGCTGAGAGGACCCAACATATGAACTGACTGTTCCAATGTTGTAAGAGCAGAAGCATCTCTGAGGGAAGGGAAAGCATGGGCACCTAATGTAACCTGAAGTTCAGAGAGGCCTTGGACTAATAACGGTTGAGGAGAGCTTAACCAAGGCAACAGCAGGGAGAGAAGGAGGCTATTTAAAACATGAGACAAGTGAATGAAGGCATGGAGCTGTGGATCATCCTGGTATGTATGTGTATGTTGAGGTTGGTTACAAATGCTTCAGGGTTATGGAAGAAAGCTCAGTGTTGGGAGGGATGGAAATGAGGCTGGACAGATAAACCAGGATTACTTTATAGAAGTTTTTACATTATCCTATAGCTGACAGGGAGCTACTGAAGCATGTAACAAGGCCCAGATAGGGTGATTTTACAAGGCGAAGAACTAGTGAGGACTGGGTATTGTTTATGGCACAATAGCTTTAGACTGGTGAGTATGGTGAGGTTAGGATTTTCAAGTAAGTTTTAATAAGCATGCTCTTAGTTTTGATAATTTAATTGTTTGGCTTATTCACAGCCTCTCCTTGCAGGAGTTATTTTTTGAAGCAAGCAACTAAGCCATGTTTGCTTGATCTCAGTACTGGTGATCACAGGTGCAGGGACATGTGCCGGTCCAGCACAGTGGGATGCCAGGGCAGGGAGTTATGTTGGGTTCAGTGCTGAAACCATTGCTTTAGCACCCTACCCTTAACCACCCTGCCTGCCCTCTTTATGATGTCTCTGGGTGAATAAATCAGATTTTCTTTAAAAATTTAAAAAAAAAACATTTTGGAAATGTCCCTGGAACTACCTCATTGGTAAAATAAATAGGTTCTAGAGTTAGAGCAATAGCTATGGATAGAGGGTGAGGTTCTCCACTTTGTAGGGGAGGGGTACAGTTTTACATGTAGGGAGTTGAAGAGGAAGGGGGGTCAGGGTCAGAGAGGTGTGCTGACCTCAAGATGAAAGGAGTAACCTGGTACCGTAGGGAGGCATAGTGGGATCCTCTGGGAAGGGATTAATCAGCTGAGTTACTTGGGGTATACTATTAAACATTCTCTTCTCCTTTACTGAGATAATTTTTGTACATCCCAGGGTGGAGCTCTGAAAGTGAGGTGCTGGGAATTAGAGGTTTGAGTAGAAAGGGAAATACAGTCTTTGCAACATGATCCATCCACTGAGGCCAGTGTGGGGTAGTGGCATCACAGAGAGGAAGGAAAGGGCGTGAAGCAGCAACAGAGATGAGAGAGGCAGGAGCGGAGCAGCTGGTCCAAAGAGCTGCCACGTGGAGGCCAGGAACAAACTCCCTCCTTTCCCCAACGATGTTAGAGGAAAGCTGACCTGGAAGATGGCAAGCTGACACTTGGGTTATCTTTGTACCACTGGAAAAAATGGACAACTTGAAAACCAAAAAGAGACCTTAAAAAGAGTTATTCTGATTCTCTATATATTTTATGCAAGGAGACAGAAAAAACTAGATTAAAATAAGCAAGAGTAGCCTACAAGATCCTTAATTGATAAGGGAAGAGGAACTCATTTAATTGGTGGCCATCTTGAATAATATGCATTGGAAATTGTATAATTGAAAGTAGCACACAGAGTGAGAAAAATAACCAAGGAACTAAGAAAATAGTCAAGAAAAGTTCCATAAATTAAATGATAGTTGGAAAGGATAAAGTCATGTTAACACTCATTAGCATATTTTAATTTCATAGTAATTAAAATTATAATGCAGCATGTATTACCACTTAATTGATCTGCCAGCATCAAGTATTTGCAAGTGTCTTTTTGTTCTCCGAAGTCATAAACTATTCTTCACTGCATAATTTTGGAGGTAATTTTAAACCATAAATATTTCACTTTATTAAAATTTTCAGGAAATTAGAGCCTCAATAGCTACTTATTTATATCTGCTTTGGCAAGCAGCCAGAAAATTCATTTTCTTATATTTTGAATTCTACAAAATTAAAGTGCTAAAGAGTATTATCTATTAATCTCCACACTACCCTTTATGACAGTTTTACAATTTAACTGCGATGTTCAGATATCTGAGGGTGACTACTTAAGGTATGTCTCTTAAAAACTGGGTACTTACATTTGGTAGAAAACCTCCCCTTGTTGAGGATGAACACTGATCTCACTGCCAACCTTGTGCCTTTACGGCACCTGGCCAGCCTGCCCAAAACAAAGTTGTCCCTGTTGAGGCCAATCTCCAGAGACCTGGCAATATTCAGGGACTTCACCCTGTCAGGTGCCCCTACCTCATCTGTACCTCTTGGATGAGACGACATCCTTGTGCTGACCCTTTGCTGCAGTGTGTCCTGACCCCTCAAATGCAGTCACCTGATTTAGCTCATCCCTCACCAGTGCAGCTGTGCCAGGCCACCCAGGTTCTGATGGAGTAAATAGGACACATATGTCAATGTGAAGCCCCATGAGTCTCTGTAGATAAAAATAAACTTGGAAAATTGCAAAACCTTCTGGAGACAGTACCATCCAAATGATTCCTGCCTCCTTTGACACCCCATTGCACTGATTAATGCTCATTCAAATTGACCACCTGGCGTAGCTCACTGTCAAAATCAGAAAGGACATATTTTCAAGTTAAGTGGTATCTTTTGAGTTATGGAATCCTGCTGTGTGTGTGCTTGCAGACTTATGACAATTACAAACAGATGTACTATCTGAACCCTAAAATTTATTGGAGGCTCTATTCTACATTTATGTTCTCCGGTACCATAATTCTTAGGACTTACAAAATTAGTCACCACCATTAGTTCTCACACTCAGCAAAATGGTTACACTGAGGCTGGCCAAATATTTTAAGCCAACTAGAAATGGAAACATGCTTAATAGAGACCTTTGACATGAACTGCCTAGAGATTAAAAAAAAAGTAGTAGGCAATAGAAATAGTTTCTTTTACAACATCATCATAAGCTATGAGCAAACAAATCCACTTTCACTTTTTAAAGATTTCCTTTTTTTAATTTATTTTTAGAGAGAGGGGTAGGAAAAGAGAAAGAGAGGGAGAGAAATATTAATGTGCAAGAGAAACATCAATTGGTTGCTCCTCACATGCCCCCAACTGGGGACCTGGCCTGCAACCCAGGCATGCGTCCTGACTGGGAATCGAACCATCAACCTTTAAGTTTGCAGGCCATTGATCAGTCCACTGAGCCACAGCAGCCAGGGCCAAATTTACTTTCAATGCTGAGTCTCAGCAGGGATTTGATCATCCCCCTTAACATTTTTTATAACCTGACTCTGATAGGGTTTATAATTGAGTACACATAAAACTCATACATGAGAACACCATCCATGGTTACATAGCAGAGTCATCAAATAACTGATTGTAAGAAACAGAAATTCATTGAAAATGACACAAATCCAAAAGGAGAGCTTCTTGGAAGCAGACAGGGGATAGTTCTCAAACACCAAAGCAGAGAGTATAGCTCGAGGGTCAATCTGAATAAAAGTCAGGACTCAAGTTTAAGGGCAGCACAGTCAGCCTGTGGACTCTTCCCTGTGTACTTCAGTTCTAGTGGGCACATGAGCAGAGCCTGGGCTGCTGCTCCACCTGCCTGCCAAATCCAGCATTTCAGACAGACTGACTCAATCTCCAGGAGTCTCTTAGTTTAAGTCGGAGGTAGTAAGAAGAGGAGAATTGAGTTGG
This sequence comes from Anoura caudifer, assembly GCA_004027475.1. Lineage (NCBI taxonomy): Eukaryota > Metazoa > Chordata > Mammalia > Chiroptera > Phyllostomidae > Anoura > Anoura caudifer. Next base: position 45,434 of record PVKU01005336.1, on the reverse strand, counting down.
TCACTGGTCAGCCAATGGACTAAAGTGCCAACATGTCAGAACTTTGGATGGGACAATCTAGGTAGAATGGCATCTTAGCAACATTGGTCAATGTCTCTGTAACATGCAAGATCTCAGGTCAAAAGGAGCCAGCAGACACCCCACTTTCGGTACTTACTTAATGGGGGAGAGTACTAGGGGCTGTGTGAAGAGGTTCAGCTATGGCATGGGAGAGTGTATGTTGGGCCTGGGATTAGAGAACCTGAAGACTGAAGGGAGCAATTTTAGCTTTGGGATGAAGGTACATTTTGAAGCTCAAGGATCAATGTGAGACTCTGAAAAAGTGACATGTGACCAGGCTAAGCTCAGGATAGACTTTGTGACAGGAATGGGGAATTAATTAAAGGGTTAACTATATCATTGTTTCAGCAAGAGACGCACATCCCCTCATTCACTCCTTACGACAAGACTCTCATGCAGTTCAAAGTAGCACAGTGTGATGATTTCACACTCAACCTCTGGAGTAGGAATTCCCGGGTTCTAACTCTAGCCCTGCCACTGGAACCATGGACTTGTTATTTATCTTGTCACGCCTGAATTCTTTATCTGCAAAATCCCAGCACAGGACTGCCTCCAGCTCAACTGCCCGCACTGGAGTTAAACAAGATTGGGAATGGAAGGAAGAGGAGGTGAAAGAAAGTGAAACACCTTTTGCTAAGTAATCTATCAGGAACCTAAGCTTATTCATGGTTTCTCTATCTCCATCCCCACTCCCCACCACCCGAAAGCTTCCAATTATCCCCCCTTTCACTCTGGAGCTCCTGTGAATATTCTAGCAGCGTACATAGATCTGATCATCCTTCTGGTTGAGTAGGTTTTATGGATCCTCGTCATCTACAAGATTAAATCCTCACATTTCGGTTAGGCACATGTAGTTCTTCCCAGCAGACCCAGCCTGCATTTCTAGCCCTATGTTATGCTCCCTACCCACTCCACCTATATCTCTTCCAGTCACAGCCAAGTGTTTTTCTCAATGACATTGCTGTCATACCTCTATTTGTATGTTTTTGCACATACAGTTCTTTTTGCCTTAACTGTCTCCTGTTCCTCTTTTTTTTTCTCTCTCTCTTTTGGCAAAAGCTCACCAGTTATGCAAAATCTAGGTCAAATACCCATGAATTCTTCAGGCTGCTAATTACTCCTAAAACATCAAATATACCTCTATTACAGCACATGTAATAGTATTACAATGCATTACATTGATCCTTTAACCTGGCTGCCTCTGGCCAGTACACAGTGATCTAGAGGGTAGGCCTTTGTCCTCTTGATTCCTGTATCTTCAGGGACTACCACAGCTCCTGATCTAGGGTAGGTTTCCAATAAACACCTGTTGAATATTATCACTGGGGGTTTCACACTCATAGTTGGTCCTATCTGGCATTTTGCAAGGATTTTATTCCATTCCCCTCTAATAGAAACTTGTTCATGTTTAGACACAGAAAAAGAAAACGTGGAATATTGTTGCTGTGGAAACAAACTTGGAAAATGACTTTCTTTCCCCCTTTATATAAATATAGGGGTGATATCTCACGGCTAAGCTGAATATGAATACTCAGACAATGGCATCGGAAGTGTCAGGCTTGTTCCCAAGGGCGCTCTGTGGCAGCCGGCTGTGCGGATCCTGGAAGGCGCTCCATGTGGCATTCTAGCATATAATCTTCCTCACTTGGATGCGCAGTCACTGGGTTAAGTACTATATTTAGTATATCCTACAATGGAATTATTGCATTTCAATGGGTTTCTGTCTGGGGATTAAAATGTTTTAAAGTCACACTGTATAACAATTTTTCAAGAGGGAAAAACACCCATTATTTCAAAATGTTCCTTTCAAAAGCCTCTATTCTTTTATGAATTTGGAATCAGCCCACATGGGAAAGTTCTCTTAAGACTCTATAGAAATATTTCCCCTTTCTTATTATGAACTCCTACAATAAAAAGGTACTAAAAAGTAATAACAAAATACTTTGTATTTGGTGATATTTCTTGTGGAATTATTGAATAACTGCCTTTTCTCCTGACCAGTTAATTTAGTGGGTGATTATATCACTTTTTTAACCTTAATAAACAAAAAGCCTATTTTCGTGTATTAAAACCTCCATGCTCTGGCTTATCTCTTGGGTTCTATAGCTTGATTTCTACCATGTTGATAACCTTCCTGGCTCTCGGTCTAAACTGCTGTGACAGTCCAAATATCCTTGCTTCAAAAATTGTAAAAATGGGGGAGTTTCTTTCTTCAATCTGTGCAGAATATTGCATAATTCCAGCACTAAGGAAAGGCTTCATGACAGGACTCAAACTTTTTCCATGCACCTTCATGCACCTGGTGCTCCTTGTGGGATAAATACAGAACCCGCAGGTCAGCGGTCTTGACAAAGGGTCCCAGATACTACCCAAGTGAAGCTCCCAAGCCTGGGAGCTGGAAAATCTCAATGGTTGTCTAATCAATTGACTCTGGAGAAAACAGAAATGGTAATACTCAGTTCAGGGGTTGTTAAAATAATCAGTTAGGTACTGTGTGAATGATGCAAGGCTCCTTGGGGTTCTGGACTCTTCATTTTGCATGTTCTATACTAGCCCTGCGTGACATCATCCACTGTGGTCGGGGTGGCAGGGGGTATATTCCAAATATGTGCAGTTTAGATTTTGCCCTTAAATTTCATATCCACACACTCAACCGCTTACCTGTATTTTTTGCAACCACCTGTAACACAATATACATTTGACCTTTGAAAAACATGGTTTGAACTGTGCAGTTTCATAAGTAAAGGCAGCCCTTCCTATCATGGGTGCCCATCTGCAGAGTCAACCAACTAGGATAGAAAACAGTGATTTTCTGCATTCCCAACAGCAATTTCTTAAACATCAATTGCCAAGTGTGGATTCCCAACTGAAAACTGAAAATACTGTTTTTCATCCATGGTTGGTTGAATCTGCAGATGTGGAGAAACAACTATAGTTAAGTTTTAGGGAAGTCAAATGTTATATATACAAATTTTTTACTGCTGGGGGGTGGGGTCAGTACTCCTAATCCCTGCATTATTTAACAGTCAACTGTGTGGATGAAAAAAGGGTTCTACGGGAATCACAGGGTGATCTGATCATAATAGACCAGGCAGGTCATGGTGGGCAGCCACGCCCCAGGTATATAACATTTTAGTAAAAAGTTTATATTTGCCTTAAGAAAGCCCTGTCCATTGTTTCTGTGCATTTAGTTTAATGCCTCTTTGAAATGGCTCTTTTCAGACCCCTCCTTCTAAAGGGTAACAGCACTCAAGAGAGCTCAAAAACTCATTAACTATCCCATAATCCAGTCCCTCTCTTGCCTTTTCCTACCTTCCTGTGATTTTCTTTATGTCCTCCCCTTAATGTCAAATGCATAGAAAAAGCTGCAAAACTGTTATTCTCCAGAGCATTTGAGAGCTTGCTCTTTGGCATACAAGGGGGACCCCCCAAAAAACTGAAATTACCTTTTAGAAGGTGGGCCCCTTATAGTACAGGCTTCCCCAGCTAGGTGACTGTTCTAGGAACCCATCTGTATCAGTGTACAAACCGATGCTGTTGTGAAAGGCTGCATTCAGCTTCAGTGAATTTATTTTAAGACTCTTTCAATGCATTTGTCCTTTTCATGATGGATGATTTAGAAGCTCACCTGCCCACACAGGACTGAGTGTTCATCAGGTTTTGACCAAGAACAGCAAGACCCCCATGCTCCACCCTCCCTATTTATCTGATCTTGTCCTGAGTGACTTTTTTTTTTTTTTTTTTGTTTCCCCAGAGAAAAAAACTCCTCAAGGGAAACTTTTTGCCAATGTGGAAGAGGTGAAACAAAACAAAATGGCAGAAGCACTAAAAGGCATCAAAATGGATGAGTTCAAAATTGTTTTGAGCAGTGGAAAAAAGTCTTGATAGGTGTATTACATCAAATGGAGAGTACTTTGAAGGTGACTAAAGTTTAACCATGCAAGAATAAATACACAATTTTTTATAAATAAATTCCATTTTTTAGGGGTCTCTGCTCATATGTCGTCAGTTTAGCTCAAACCAATTCTTATAAAAATTCTTACAGGATGTATTTTACATTGACAACGGCATGCAAAATGAAACTCACCTTTGGCCTTTCCAATTTGGCTTCTCTTCCTGACTCTCCATATTGGTAAGTGGCACTGCCATCCATTCAGGTGTCCAAGCCAGAAAACTGGGCATCCTCAATTCCCTTCTCACTCTTGTCCACCAGTCATTCCTAATCAATCACCAAACCCTGTTGATTCCAGGTCCAAACCTAACTGGACCCCACTCACTTTTCTCCATCTTTTGCCATTGCCTGGCTAAGTCCACCGATCTCATTTGGGCTCCTGCAGCAGATGCTGGGTGGGCCTTCCACCTACAGTCTCACCCTCAGCTCAGTCTTCATCGCAGCCAGAATCCTGTCTCTAAAGCATACACCATCTCTCCTTTAAACCCTTTCCTGGACCTCCTATTCTTCTCTGAAGAAAGTCTAAGATCCTTATGATCCTTTCCATCCTGCCTCTTGTTACTTCTCCAGCCTCTTTTTTCTCTATTTCTCCCTCATATCCCACACTCCAGCTGCACTGAGCATCTTTTACTTCCTCAAACACACACTGTTTCTCTTGCCCTCAGGTCTGTGCACTTGCTTAGACTTTGTTGACAGGGTCAGGGCTGGAGGCTATTAAAATACAAGTAAAGAAAATCCTAGCATTTCTCCTCTGACTTTCTTTTTTATAATGAAACGTTTTCATTCACCTCTCCCTTGAACTCCAGAACCTTATATCCAACGGTCCTCCAGTTCATCTTTCATTTGATTGTTTAACAGACATTTCAAAATTAACCATGCCCCAAACCAAGCTCCCCTGTCAATTTATCCCACTGCTTTTCTTAACATGTATCACCACTCCCACACTAGATGTTTTACTTATTTTGTTTATCATCTGTCTCCCCCACTGGAAGTTAAACTCCAACTGGTAGAGTAACCTTTTCTTTTTTACTCAATGATGAATTCTCAGAACCTAATATTGTTCCTGACTGTTATGGACTGAATGTTTGTGTCTACCTCCCAGTGTTGAAACCCACCCTCCACAATGTGATGATATTAAGAGGTGGGGACTTTGGGATATATGCAGGATTAAATGAGGTCATAAGGGTGGAGTTCTCATGAATGGGGTCAGTGCTCTTGTGAGAGTCACAAGAGAGCTTTCTTCCTCGCTCTGTTCTGTGCCGTGTGAGGATACAAAGATACTGTTTTGGCATTCTGATCTCAAACTTCTAGCTTCCAGACTATGAAAAGTAAATCTGTTGTTTATAAGCCGCCAAGTTATCTTGTTATAGCAGCCAGAGCAGACTAAGACATTGACATGTATTGGACATTTGATAAATGTTTTTTGAATGAACATATGACCCTATAGCAACAGAATGAAGATGGACTGAAACTTGCCCAGAATTGCCCAGATCTAGACAGCCACGGTATGGTAGAAAGAGCATTGGTTTTGTCAGGCAGATCTGTCCAGTTGTGTGACCTAGAGTAACTCATTCAATCTCTTTGAGACAACTTTCTCATTTGGTACAACGAAGATGAGACAGCTTGTAAGGTTGTTGTAGGCTACTTGACATAACTAGCTTGAACCACACCATGGTTGTTCCTCAGTAAGTATTATTCTTTTCCCAACTCCTGGTTTGACAAAGACTACAGGAAACCATAAAAACCTGGCAAGGTTAACAAGCCTTATCCAAAGCAGACCTCAGCTGAAGCAACCCAGGAATTAACCAAACTGTGTTCTATGAGGAGCTCATTGTATTAAAAGTGCTCCAGCCCTTACTGGGAAGAACAAGGCTTAGTGTGAGGATCAAATGAAAAACATATTCTTATAAATAGTGATTTGAGGCATGGTCTCTTTGAGGAGAATTAGGAGCTTCAACTCCTCTTCCTACCTATTTCTCCACACACACTGGGAAGTGTTTATTTGAGACACTGTTTATTGAGCTTGGAGTTCTGTGGCTTGCCGTTTTGCAGAATGCCTAATTGCTGTACATTTATTTATAAAGTTCTTTTGCTGACATGTGGCCAATAGTCTGTCAAGGTGTTAGAGTAGGAAAGGAGTTGACACCATAGAACTGGGAGAGGTTTCAACTTCTGGAGAAACGAAATGAAAATGTCCAGTGGTTATAACTGTCAGGGCAAAGTAAAATACAGTCCAGTTCTGCTGTGGACTTGCACTTGCTCAGGTGCATTTGAGGGATGATGTTTGCAGACATCCTGCAAGGGCACTGACATTTGTTGACACTGCAGTTACTCACAGGAACTGAGCATATTGAACATGGAAGGAACTGACACATCACATGAGAATCACAGACTGACAGCTAAATGAAACCTTAGGAATCCTTTGTTTTGAAGGCCAAGAAAATAAAGCACAGAGAGAGCAAGTGGCTAGACAAGGGTCACACTGACAATAAGGAGCAGAAAGACAACTGAAACCCTGGCCTTGGGGGTCTCAGGCCTCAGCCCTTTCCACCTCGGTGTGCTTTGAGTAAGGAAAGAGAGGTCTAAAAAAGGCAAAGTGATGTTAGTTTTCAATGAAATTTTTAAGGTTTTCTCTACAGTCAGACTAAAAGGACCTAAAACAGGTCAGCCTCTAATAAGTGACAGGATTTATAAGAAAGCACATTGTAAATTATAAAGTATTGCCTAACTACTAGGTGAATTGTTGATTAAATCTGTGAGGTTAATAAATGAAATGGTCTGGCCAGATGGACATAATCCTATAATATTATTGTCATATGTCACATTTTAACAGCGACCAAACACACTGAAATGATCTCACCTGCTTTGTCAGCAGTTCCATCGACTCTTTGATACTGACTCCAGAAAAGGTAACACATTGATCACACATTTATACAAGGAAAGTGAGCAGAAAAATTAGCTTGTACATGGTATTGTTTATTAAGATTCCTTTTTCCAGGAGAATGCATAAGTATATTATTATAAAACACCAGGAAAATACAGCAAAATATAAAAGAAACAATGAAAATTACCTGCAAATGTACCCTTGGAAACAAATACTATTAAGAGAAAAGCAGTTAGTTACCCACAGGGGAGTTCCCGTAAGACTGTCAGTTGATTTCTCAAAAGAAACTTTGCAGGCTAGAAGGGATTGGCAAGAAATATTCAAAGTCACGCAAAACAGGGACCTACAGCCAAGATTATTCTACCCAGCAAAGATATCATTTAGAATCGAAGGGCAGATGAAGAGCTCCCTAGACAAGAAAAAACTAGAGGAGTTCATCATTACCAAATCATTATTATATGGAATTTAAAGGGACTTATTTAAGAAAAAGAAGATCAAAGCTATGAACAGTAATATGGCAATAAATGCATATCTATCAACAGTTGAATCTAAAAATCTAAGAAAACAAGAAAAACAGAGACAGAATCATGGATATGTAGAGCATTTTGATGGTTGCCAGATGGGAGAGGGGTATGGGAATGAGTGAAGAGGTAAGAGGATTGAGAAGTACAAATAGGTTGTTACAGAATAGCCATGGAATGTAAGGTAAAGTATAGGAAATGGAGTAAGTAACCAAAGAACTTATCCATATGAGCCATGAACATGAATAATGGTGTGGGGATTGCCTGAGGGAGTGGGAGGTGCTGGGTGGAGGGGGGCAAAGGAGGAAAAATTGGGACAATTGCAATAGCATAATCAATAAAATATATTAAAAATTTCATATTTTTAAACAACATGCTTTAGTGACTTTTTTCCATATAGTATTATTTAAGAATAATACAGTAGTCTTTAAGAATGCCAGAATGGATTGTAGATTAATTTTTCATATAAAACTATCATAATTTATTTATGAACCCTATATTGTTGGACTTTTACCTTTACCAAATTCTTAGTATACTAAGTATTTCTAAAATGAAAACAATAACTCTTTGGCCACATTTCTATCCTCCCTAGAATAGATTCCTAGAAGCGGAAGTATTAGATCAAAGACTATGACAATTTTTAGTGTTCCTCATAAGGGTCACTTAATTGCTTTTCAGAGAATGTGACCTAGCACTTTGTATGAGTATGCATCTCACCACATCCTTGCCAGTGTTACATAAAATAGTTGACAATGGGTGAAAGCTTGATGAGAAACAGGATATTTACATGGTCTCAAAATAAATTCCCACAAGGTGCTTAATAACTGAGAAGAGAAAAATAATAACTTCATAGAAGAGAAAGTGCAGACACCACGTTAACATAGATCAAAGTTAGAATCACTAATAATGGGACAAACTGACATCATGTTCCTCATAACAGGATGCATCAAGGATACAATATCACCTCTGAGATATTCTTGCCAGAAATGTATAACTTGAATCTAATTATGGGGAAGCATCAGACAAACCCAAATTGAGAGAAATTCAACAAAATAAATGATCGGTTTTCTTCAAAAATGTCAATGTCATGGGGCTTTTAATGTTCCCTGGTTTCTATTGTGATTGCCTTCCACTCACCAGCATGCCATTATGCTATTATCTGTGTGGCATTGGTGGCTTACAGGAAAGCTACTGGGTTCTGTACATTTTTCTCATATGCCCCTATTTTACTTATTGTGAATTAATACTAAGAGCTTTCAGCTGATTCTCTTGCAGTTTTTAAAAGATATAATCATACTGTTTGCACTTAATAGTAATTTTGACTCTTACTTTTCAAGAATTTTACCTTTTATTCCTGTCCAACATCTTACTGCATCAGAGAGAATTTCCAGAAAAGTGCTACATAATAATGAAGATATCTAACATCTCTGCCTCTTCCTAATTTAATGGGAATATTTCTGGTATTTCATCATTAAGGATATACAAACTGTCAATATGTTATATGTTAAAGGAAGTATCTTTGTATTTCTATACTTCTACAAAAAATACTTTTAAAGACAAAAATTTTGAATTTATCTGAATATCTTTTTGTCTCCTATTGAGATTATCATAGTTTTTCTTACTGAGATTGTTGAACTGATGTCATTGCATTAATAGATTTTTCTATGATGAAACTATCCTTGCTTCCCTGGAGTAAACCTGATTTAGCTGTGGTAGATAATTCTCTTAATACTTCATTTTGCTCTTATCAGTGTATATTCTGTCCTTTTGCAACCGTGTGGTAAATGTGTATTGCATCAGTTCAGTTTAGCTGGGACTGTGTCCAGAATTCCCTTCCCTGCACAGTTCTGGGTTAGCCAGGTCACAGGAGACAACTGTGTGAGATTGGGAAGGTGAAAGCGAAGCAGAAGCCGTGTTCTCATTGCACTCACAGGTCAGTACTGGGCACAAGGAGTTGATGTCACTGCTCTGCTGCCTTACCTGGTCAAGGTGTGACAGCAGCTGGGCCAACACCTTTACCCTCACTGACTCCTAGGCTGGACACATTTCAGCCCCATCAGAGGAGCACCAATTTCTCCTGCAGATCCTACTCCATCATCAAAATTGGGGACTTGGGGGCAGTGAGAGACCAAGGTAGGCTCCAGTTTGTCTCCGCAGGCTGCAGTTCTTACTGCTCCCCTTTTAGGCTGATCTCTTTCCTCACTGCCTGCTTTGCTGACTTTGGCCCCCAGACCCAGACGCAGAAGCAACAGCCATACAGAAACTTTAAGCGGCTCCCACTATTGTATAAGGTCCAATCCATATGAGATATCCCTTGTTATATATCTCCAAGTGGTTTTCATTCTCTGACCAAATCCTGACTGAAACACTGTTCATCAGTGAGATTGGTCTAAATGTGCTCCAGTTATTTTTTGTTGACTCCTCTGACCTGCTCAGCACAGCTCTGTGCCCCGGGCCTAATCTTTACAGACTGAGGCTTGCTTGCCCTCTGACTTCTGTTCAGCTTGGTCAATGTACGTACTGGCAGAAGGTTGAAGGATGGGAGAAAGAGCATTTCCTCCCTCCTACCTGGGCTCAGTGGTTCTTGGCAAAGACCAGAAACCCCTCCTCTGTAATTCAAATATTGGCCATTTCTAGGGACATTATTTTCCCTAAATGGGAAAATAATGGGCTCAGTGGTTCTTGGCAAAGACCAGAAACCCCTCCTCTGTAATTCAAATATTGGCCATTTCTAGGGACATTATTTTCTCCCTGTACTAGTTCTCAATTACAGTGTAATAAATTATCTGCAAATTTAACAACAACATATGCATTATCTCTCACAATTTCCGAGGATGGGGCATCTAGGAATGGCTTAGCTGGGTGGTGCCTGTCAGGGTCTCTCCTGAGGTTGCAGTTAATGTCAGCTGGGGCTGAGGTTTTGTGAAGGCTTGCCCAGGGCTGGAGGATCTGATTCCAAGCACTTACTCATGGCCCAAGGCTTCAGGTTCTTACCCTGTGGGCCTCTCCAAAGTGTTTCTTCTGTGCCCTACAAAATGGCAGCTGGCTTCTCCCAGAAAACAGAAAACGAGAACGTCACATTCCTCCTTTTAGCCCCAGAGTCACACAGCATCACTTCTGCCATATTCTGTTCATTCAAAAGGAATCACTAAGTCCAGCCCACACTCAAGTGGAGGGGAATTAAGCTCCACCTCTTCAAGAGCAGAGTACCAAAAAATTTAAGGATATATTTTAAAACTTCTACGTTCCCTTTGCTCATTTCTGGCCTGGGATGGTAATGGCTTCCCGTTGTTGCTAGTCATGAACATCTCAATATACTTGAATTTCTTAAACCCTCACCAACATCTCTATACATAATCTCTTCATTAAATTATCTGTAGTTAAATCCATTTCCATGTAATTCTGCTTCAAGAGTTTTAATACAATATATCTTGGGGGAAGGGTATACACCATTATATGGCATGAGATTTTCATGGGATAGATACTTATGTAATTATTTATACATAATTATTATATATGTATATATACCACAAAATAAAATTATTTATATGTGTTATAGGGAGACGGAGACAGAGAATTTGGGCTTTCTGTTCTTTCCTAAATAAAATATTCAAAAATAAAATAAATCAATATGCCCAAATGGCTGCAGGTATTTAGTACCACTTGTCTTATGCCGCCCCTTCTGTGCTGACGCTACATTGCAGGGGCTGGAAACCTTAGACCAGAACTGCACTTCCCCAAACCCTTCGTGAGCAGATTTACAGTCCAATAGGAGAGGCTCTCACGGTGAGTTTAAAAGGCAGGAGGGAAAACTCCTAGCTATTATTTCTTCTCCTGTAGGACAGTGGCCTCGGGGCCTTTTCTTGCAGACACCCACCTCGGTCCTGCAGGCAAAAGTGACCACTAGCAGTGGTTGGTTGCTTCCAGATGCTGGTTGGGGGAGAGAGTAGTAACTTCTTGCTTCCCTGAGAACTAGGAGGAAGCTGAGCTCTATCAGCCATCTTCCCTGACCTTTGCTTCTCAGCCTCTTCCAATGGTTTTTGTTGATACTATATTTTATTGGTTATACTATTGCAGTTGTCCCATTTTTCTCCCCTTTATGCCCCCATTCCCTCTAGCATGCCCCCCTTAGTTCATGTCCATAGGTCATACATATAAGTTCTTTGGCTTCTCCATTTCCTAAACTATTGTTAACCTCTCTCTGTCTATTTTGTGCCTACAAATTATGCTTTTTAACCCCTGCACCTTTTCCCCCAACAGACATGGCTGTTCGGATCACATGTACAGATATCTTGGGTGTGTCTCCTTGCCAGATGTGTCCAGCCTGATTTAGATAGTTTCCCTCTTGAACCACAGTGTCATTGCTAGCTGGCAGCCATTTTGGTTGACACGAGTGACTGCACCTTGTTTTGTGTACTTCACGCTGTTTTGACTGGACCAACACAGGTGGGGAGGGAAATCACCGAATCAGCTCTGTACCTTATTAGGCCATTAAATCAAGCGTGGTCCAGGAAACCCCCTCAGTCATCTTCTATTGATATCTCAATGATATGGTTTATTTCACATGGGCACTTCTAATTTCAAAGGGTCCTGGGAAGCTAATTATTTCACTTTCCATCTTCCACAGAAGCAGATAAGAGAAAATAAAATTAGTTTTGGAAACATTAAGAAAATCATCCTGAAGTCTTCACTACATCTGTAAATCACACGGTGTTTGTTTCCGCCTCCTTCTTATTTACCTTGCTGCTCATTTTCCAAGTTATTGAGTCAAATAAGGACATTTATTTTATTTTGTTATTGTTAAATAACAAGATCACTTTGTGCTATAAATTTCCCTGTGGATAGCATAGCATCACACCATTCCATAAGTTTGACGTACTGTATTCTCACTGCAATTTTCTAAATAATCTATACTTACAACATTGATTTCCTCTCTTAATGACAGTTTTTAATGAGAATGTTTTTCATTTCCATGGGGTTGAGGGCTTTATCCTTTTTTTAAAAAGACCTTTTTCTTAATTTCTAGATTTACCGCATTTTAGGCAAAGAATGTAGTCATTACAATCTCTATTTGTTGAGATTTATTGAAGTTTTCTTTGTGGCCTAGTATAGGATCTGTTTTTATAAGTGTTTTTTAAACCCCTTAAGAAAAAGTATGTTTTGTTTATAATATTATTTATTATAATATGCATGTATTGTTCAAATTCTCTATAACCCCAGTTTTGGGGGGGGGGTGGGGGGGCTTTAGCCCTAATTTTTCTGAAGAACTAATTGTACAAGTATAAGTTTCTTCTTATGTTTGTAATGATTTCTTTTCTTTATCTGGTTTAATGCTTCGTAACTTAGCACTTACATTTTAGGACAATACACTTTGCTATCGCTGTACGTTACAGAGTTGCGGCTGCCTGGATGGCTGAGAGGAAGACCTTCTGTTTCTGAACTGGGCACACAAGGAAAGAGGGACTGGATAAAGTGCGTGAATTTTAATGTTGGCTTCATTACTAACTAGCTTTGAGGCCCAGAACAAGATTCTAAGCCTCTCTGCGTTTCAGTTTCCTCATCTGTAAAACAGGAGAAATAATAGTTCTTACTTCATAGAGTGGTTAGAAAGGTTAAATGACTTATTGCATGCACAATGCTTCGTATATAGTCAGCACTCAGTTAATGTTGTTAAGGTAATCCAAGAAGAAGGCCGTTAGGCTGAAGTGACCAAAATGCCTTGCTAGCCAAGGTAAAAAAAATCTAAAACTTAAGCCAGAGTCAATTCCTGTAAATGCCTCAAGGGTAGGAACAACCAGTCACACACAACCAAGTCTTCCCCAATTAATACAGCTGCTTAAGCTCTAGTCAATCAAATAATTTCCTTGTTTGGCCTTTGCATCTTCCCTACCAAACTCTTGCCACTAGCTTCCGTCAGTTAATCACTCCTAACAACTTCTGGTCTGGCACTGCCCATTTCCAACCAAGTTTTGCTCAAATAAACTCTTAAATGTTTAATATGCCTCAGTCTATCTTTTAACAGACGTAACTATTTTTACTACTATTATTATCTTTAGTCTAGTACACTTAACTCTGTTTCTCATGTCAGATCAAGGGTGGGAAAGAATCTGCATTCTCAGGTCAATTCTATCAGCATTAAAGTTTGTGTTAATTAGTCCCAGATTCTAGCAGTCATAGTCTGCAGTTTTTTTAATGCATTTTTGACATCTTCTCTGTCTTCATAGACTTTTATTGGAAGGTTTGAAGAGGCTGTGTCAAGGGTTACTAGCCAACCACCGTTTAAACCAGAACACTTGTATCTAATTTTTAAAACAACCTGCCTCAATGTAATTCAAGTTAGGTGGAGATTGATGCTATAATTCAATTGCTGTAAAGAAAAAACCATTAACACACTTTTCAGTCCTGGCTGGGCACTTTTTTAACGGCCTCAAAAGACTTTGGTGAAGTATTTCAGAGAATCTTTTTGTTCTTATCCAGAGTTCATTTGAAAATGTGGGTTCCTCTTTTTCACACATCATGAATTTCAACACTATCTTTCTGAATCATATCTGATCTACTCTGTAAAATCAATTACAGCATTGTCCCTAAAATAGCATCCCTGCTCCAATGAGAGCTCCCTTTTAAAAACAATAAATGTGACAGGCATCATGCCTTTAAATTGGATATAGACTGCAAAGCAGCCCTCATCCATTAGCCCAACTGACCTTTGAATAACCCGGACCAGAAAAGAATAGGCCATAAATTGAAGAAGACTCTAATCCTGGCTGGGGTTTAGCGGTCCTGACAGCCCAGCAGTGAAGACAGCCATTATGCATGAAGTGGGGATTGCGCTCACATAAAAGTCAGCTTCCTATCATGGAAAGAGCACATGAGTGGGAGTCAGAGGACAGGAGTGTAATCCTGATTTCAAATTGTATAGATTGTCATTTAACTGTCCAGAGTCGCAATAACCTTTTTCATAAAAGGAGGATAATACCCCAGGAAGCTCATGGTTCGTGGAGGGACAGTAGGGCAAAGTGGTAGAGTGGGTGAACTTTGGAGATTTGGGATTTGAATGCCAGCTCCATCCACTTATTAACTGTGTAACTTTGAGCAAATAATTTGTGTTCTTGGTGCCTCAGTTTTCTGTCTGTAAAATGGGAGATCATAATAGTACCTATGCCATAGGGTGTTTTGAGGATTGAATAAAATAATATACATCAAGCTCTTAGCCTGGATCCTAAGCACCCAATAAAATGTCTATACCTCACATGTGACTGCTTCTCTTTGAGCAGACTTAATAATTTTCCCCATCCTCCTGATATCCTCCATTCTTCTAAAAAAATCCAGCTCCAAAAAAATTGACAAGTAATGATGTTAATGAAGATTTTGTGGAGATTCAGAAGAAGGGATAAAACAACAATAATAACAACAAAATTTTTTTGATTCTTAATATATTTTAGACATGGGGTAGAACACTTCCTATGGGTGATCTCATTTATCCCATACAATACAGCAATACTCAAGCCAACTTTCTCTTGGATATTTTAATTTTTTTCTGTAGAGCCGCTTCCTTTTAGAGAAAGAACTGCTTTCTGGGGAGTCTCTTTCTTCTGTCCTCTTTTCGTCAAGACTCAAAAAATTCCTAGGCAATTCAGTTTTCTCATCAAGTTGCACACCCCATTAGTAAAACCAAAGGGAGACGGCCAGACTGACTGCCATTGTTCCTTAACATCGCCCAGGAACATCAGGTTCATCCCACCACACCTGCTGTTCAGGGTCTAGGAGCAGTGCTCCTTGTCACCCCAGGTGGTCAGGGAGAACACTGGGTGTCAGTCTTGCTCCCCATTTTGTGTCCTGTACTTAATGTAGTGCTGGGCACATAGAAGGCCATTTGTAAATATTTATGGAATGAATGAATGTATGATTAAAGTAACATAACACAGGCCAGAAGGAACTAGTGTTTAACAAAGGCAGTGGCAATGTGCTTTGGGGTATTGACTGAAAGGGAAATTTTCATGGAGAAGACAGGATTTGACCTTGAAGGCGGAGTAGGATTTTAACAGGCAGAGACTAGGAACAAGACCATTTCACATAAAGGGAATTGTGTAATAGCACAGAAACAAGAGAGCATATGGCTTGTTTGGTGTAGAGAAGTCATTTGAACAGTCAGCATCAAAAAGTTTCAGTGTCTGGACTCCAGAGGTGTCTGAACCTTCAGGAAGGTCAGGGAGGGCATCATCAGAAATGGGCTGGGAAGCTTGTGAAAGCCAGCTCAAAGGAAGAAACTTGGATGCCTTGCTCAGGAGTTTGATTTTATTTGGAGGTAGCAGGGAAATCTACCACTGAGAGTTTCTGAGGCTTGCTCAGATGGGACCTTTAAAAGGATGTTCCTGATGAGGATGGAATGGGTGGGGTGGGCAGAGACTGGAGACAAGGACAGCAGGCAGGAGACAAGGGTTGCAGAGCACACAGGTGAGCATCCCTCTTCCACAAGTCTTTGAGGCCACCTCCTCAAGGAAAGGTTGTCTCAAGTGTCACTTCTGCTCCCAACAGATCTGGGAGTATTTGTCATATGAAATAGGGTTGTATCTTCCCCATTCTTGTAAGCACTTTTTGTACAGGTCATAGAGAGGATGTTAATAAACATAGAAAACATACCATAGATGTTAAATCTTCTGAGGCTTACAAGTCTCTTCTAATTAGGGTGGGTGGGGTGAACATATTCATGAATCCAAAGTCTGAGAAAAGAAAAGGGAGGAGAGAAGTACTTTACAGATCCTGGAAGCCTCCCCTTTGCTGTCTGCAGAGCTGCCACTTGTTCCTACCAGGGACTTGTATGATAATTCTTTGACAGTCTCTAATATGTTCCTAGAACATGCAGAATTCCAAATAACACATCTCTTTACTTTGTGGTACCAACCTCTCCTTCTGTAGCCCCTGGCCACCATCCTGTATCTGCTCATTGCTGCTGTCTTCTTTTCCTCCATCATTATTTTTTATTTACCACTGCTCTACACAAATTTAAATCTCTGGTTAAGTCTGGTACCATGTCATTACCATGCAATTTCCCTCCATGACCACATAAATTATAAATAAAGTATTATTTATTAAAAATAATTTTAAAATTACTTTTTGCCCATTTGAATGTATGTCACAAAAGCATTGAGGGGGAGGATAGGAGTGGATCTGCATTAAGACACAAAATAGCAATAGTGCTTATAGCGATTCGAGACTGCTTGGTGATGGAGATGATTTATATTCCTTAGCTTGGGTTCTGGAAGGACGGTGACATTATTGGTTAGAAATTGTACAGACATAACTTGTTATAGTGTACTTTGCTTTATTGAGCTTTGCAGATACTGAGTTTCATCAACATCAAAGCAGACACTCTAACAGCAAAAACATGACGACATGCTGAAGACTCAGATGACAGTTAGCAATTTTAGCAGTAACATATTTTTAACTAAGGTATGTCCATTGTTTTTTAGGCATACTGCTATTGCACACAATAGACTAGAGTGTGGTGTAAACACAACTTTTGTATGCATTGAGAAACCAAAAATTTTGCATGATTTACTTTATTGAGATATTTGCTTTATTGCAGTGATCTGGAACTAACCTGCAACGTCTTTAAGGTATGCCTGTACTGAGATTTAAGGTGCTATTATTCAGTATTTGGCCAGAAAACCAGGGTCTGTCACTATCCCTTCCCAAACGATAGCCATCCCCTGGGCAGTTACCAACAGAGAAGACACGTACATGCACCTGCAATCACACAAGGCAGATACTGTAAAAGAACAGGCTGAGGCAGGTAAAGAAGTCTGTCCAGTTTTGCTGCTCCTTCCCTCAAAGCCCAAACTCAAATTTCTGCTCTTACCACACTGATTAAATGGATAGAGGAAGCCAAAGAGAGACAGAATACAAGGCAGCCAGGCTGATCACTGGTCCTGATTTAGACATGTAGAAAGAAAGACATATGGTCAGACCTATCTAATTAGAGAAGACCCTGGGTCAGCAAATTATTCTTGCCACAAGGAGGGAGAAAAACAATAAAGTCCCACCAATATAGTGACCTTTAATGTAAAGATTGGCAAACTATAGCACATGGGCAAAATACGGTCCCTTGCTCATTTTCATATGACCCACAAGCTAAGAATGACTTTTACCTTTTTAAATAATCAGGAAAAATTGAAAGGATGATATTTCATGAGAAGTGAAAGTTATATAAAATTTGAATTTCAATGTCCATACCTAAAATTGCATTGGAACACGGCTGGGCCCATCATTTGCTTATTGTCGATGCCTGTTTTCAGTTTCAACAGACAAGGTATAGGCCACAAAACCTACAACAGTTTCTATCCCACCCTTTACAGAAAAAGTTTGCCAGTCCCTGCTCTAAAGAATAACAATACCACCCAAGTAAATAGGGACTGATTGTATTTTTTAAATTGGACCCATTCATACCAATTTCTTCTGGAAGAAGCACGGATAAGCTTAGCAAGAGGAGCAAGGGTACTGTGTATTGGGATAGGGACACAGGAGGAAAAGCAGGTTTTGAGGGGAAGGCAGGTTTAGTTTGAGGTGTTTGGGGAACATCCAAGAGGTGACCGGACTTCTTAGCGTAAGTCTCAGGAAACAGAGCTGGAGACATGGATTTTGAGACATGTCTGCAGAGCGAATGGTGGAGGCAGGGGCAAGCTTTACCAGGGAGAATAGATGGATGAGAAGATTGCTGGCTAGGGTGGCCAGATAGAATTACTTATTTGTTTGCTAAATCTGGCAACTCGGCTGGGAACAGAACTTCGGAATTTGAAGTTTAAATAGAAAAGGAAGAGCCAACAAAAGTCACTGAAAAAGGAAAGTCAGAGGAGTAGGGCAAGAATCCTGAAAGTAAGAGCCATTTGTGACCTTGCAGAGGACAGCTTGATTGGAATGGTGGGAGCAGGAGCCAGTAGATGAAAAAGAAAAAGAAATGATGAATATAGGTTTTCCTTCCAGAAATGTACTTGTGCTACAAAGGACCATAGGGGTGGCAGGCTGAGGGGAAATACTGGGTTAATGGCTGAGTTTGGGGTAATAGAGGCCACATGAGCCTGTGTTTCGGTGAAGGTGGAGAAGACAGTGGGAAGTGGTTGAAGATGTGATGAAACAATATTTTTGCTGTTGTTACATTAGGCTGGGTTACTACTGGCATCGGTGTGTTCTCTCTGCACTATGACCCCTACCATGCCCACTACCAGAGAGGGCAACAGTAGTTATATTGCTGGCAAAAAATAAAGCTCTTGCACTGGCTGGGTGGCCCAGTTGATTGGAACATCATCCTTACACACCAAAAGGTTGCAGGTTCAATTCCGGTCAGGGCACATGCAGGAGGCAACTGATTGATGTTTCTCACATTGATGTTTCTCTCACATCATTGAACATATCCTCAGGTGAGGAGTAAAAATAATAAAAATAAAATAAAGCTCTGAAGCTGAACTGTCTTAGAAACTGTATATCATCAGAGCTTATAATGTCCTGTGAAATGCCCTTGTTAATGTTTTTTAATTCCTCACAATTAAAACTAACTGGCTCATTGGTCATATGTCTCTCTACTAGTCACCTTAGACAACACTTGGTAGAAATTTTACCCAGGTGGATAATAATAATAATAATTAATAATGATAATGAGGAGGCAGAGGATAATATAAGCAAACACAATAGCACTTAGTAGCCACACTGTTTTAAGCTGTAGAAGGTATGGACTAACCCACATGTGAAAATAGCTTACTGGCATCTTCTTGGTGATAACAATAATAGTAGGAGTAGCCAACATGAGTTGAATTCTTATGTCAAGCAGTGTGCAAAACACTGTATTTGCATAATGATAAGATAGTTGATGGAACAAAAGTTCTATGGAGATATAGGATCGGATTAAAAACACAAGAGGAAAGAAAACCAGGTGAAGAGGATGTGTTCTGGACAAGAGTAGGGACACCTGTTCCTCTGAGACAAGCTGGTGAGAAGAAGGGATGACCAGATACACCATGGTGTCGATAGAGAGGAGAGCCACAGAGAGTGTCAAACTCAGCAGCTTCAGTTCTCAGGGAATAAGGAGGTTTTCTCACCTACCGTGTGCGAAGGAGCATTGGATAAACAATATGGTGATCAGCTCAGGTACTCACATTATATAAAACTCTAGAACACTAATATTCTAAGGCAGAAGTACTAAATATAGCTGATGTGTTTTGCTCCTATTGACTTCAGCCATGAATAATTGCATAGACTGAAGGAAGGAATCTCTGGTTTTCAGTAACACATTGCAAAGCCAGGCTGCCATCTCTCCTGCACTCAAAGTTGGCACCTGGCTTCTCACGGCTACGTTGTCTCCTCTCCACCGACAATGCCTGCAGCCTCAGGTCAGTGCTGTCCTCTTATCTGGCCTCGTATCGCTTTGATCCATTCCAGCCTCTCAAAAGTTGGAGCCTTAAGGTTGAACCTAAGCCTTGGAGTGGAGCAATACAAGAATGTGACCACAGACCCATGTCAGGTACCTGAAAGCTCTGATCTCTCTGTCATGCACATCATGAAGTCAGCTGGTTTGAGATGTGAGTATCTAGTGGCAAAATAGAGCAGGGAGAGGCAGGCCTAGCCTTAGGAACAAGCTGATGCCACTGAAACCCATCTTTACATCACATAGTTTGTGTAGAGAACCGCACCAGCAAGAGAAAACATGATGAATAACTTTATTTACCAAGGAGACATATTTCATGCACTGGCTACATAATGGGGTCAGGAACACAGCAAGCTGTCACTGTGCTTTCTGTATCATTTAACCTCCTGGCAGGGTTCTACATGGGAAAAAGAAAATCTTATGATAGATATCATAATATCCTTGGCCTTGCTCAGAAGCTCTATTTTGGAAGCAAGGTTTGTAAGTATCTTAATACCATTTGTTAAACAGAACTTGTCAGCCTTGTCTTGTTTCTGCTCCACGCTCAGACTCTGCCCCACTCTAGGTCTCAGCACAGCCCCGGATGTCAATAATCAACCTTAGCCCTCTACCAGATGGGTCTCAAAGGAGGTAGGTAGTAGGGTTATAGCCATTGAGTACCTGTGCTGATCTCCATGCTATTTTCACTGCAGATCACAACCAGGACCTACAATCAATCCCCTCAATGCTCAGAGGTTTTGAAAAATCTGAGACCATTATATACAACAAAGGCATATAAATAATGAATTTAAAGTGTAGACCAGAAAACACAGGAACTACCATAACGTTAATAGCTAACATTTGTTGAGTGCTTACTACATGCTTGCTACTGATCTTAATGCTTTACATGGATTACTCAATGGAGCCTTCCAAAAGCTTGTAAGGTAGATATTATCCTGATGTGTTTTGTAGGTGAGGAAGCTACAGAACTTGCCCCCAGTCATTCAGCCAGTAGGTGGTTGAGTCAGCATCCAAACTCAGGGAGTGTGAGTCCCAGATGTAAGTGCTTTATTAGGAGACGTGTTCCTGCTTGCGGTGGATGCTGTTCCTCCAGAACCTGCAACATCCAGGACTGAAACACTCATTTCCCCAGCTGAGGGGAATATAACTACAGTTATACCACTGATCCAGTGGCCAGTCGATGTGGGAGTATAAGGGAGTATAAACGCCCAACCCCTTGCCCCAATTCTTGAATTCATGATGTGCAACTTTAAAGGTCCATCCAAGCTATAGAGCTCTCCAAAGACAGACTGAGACCTATTGTTGCGATGACATTGTAGCTCACCTTCTAGATGGGCCCAGTCCTGCTTCTTTCCCTCCCCCACAGGTCTCACTACCAACAGTACGCCCCAATATACCTCCTGTATAGATCGTCATCTGGGAGAACCTGGTCTATGACACTCTCTTAGACACGATTCAGCAGAAAAATTAAAACACTGATGTACAAGATGCAGGACAGCTACAGAGTTATTAAAGGGGAACTGCCAACTTACCTCTGAGCTTTCAACAGCCAAAGAAAAGATGGACACATGCCAGGAATAGGACTAAGAACCCAGGAACAACCGTATGTGCACACAGACGAACCTGGGAAATGTAGAGGAGATGGGAAGACAAAGAGGCTGACCACCTGCTTTCTTGGTGGACTCAGGGGAGGCTGCTGCCTTCAGATCTCTGGCGCTTGTAGAGATTGCCCGGACAAGGAACACATGTGGGCTATACTCAGGAAGAGCAGCCTGAGGCCCTAATATCTGACAGGAGGGTCAGGAGTTTACCACCCATAAAAAAGATGCAGGTCCTTGGGTGAAGAGAAATTCAGGCTAGAGGGGCCCAATAGGAAACTCCAGAGAGTCTGAGAGAGCAGCCCAGTGAAGAAAGAGTTGGCTCAAGCACCTACCAGACTGAGAGAACATGGTGTCAGATGAGATCACACATTGCAAGTAAGGCCTTTTATGCCCCCAGCTCCACTTGCCCATCCCCCCAGGGAAACTGGATAGTAGGGGATCCCGAGGGGGAGAAATGGGGACACCAGCCACACCACCACTCTATTTTCCATTGCAGTCTCCCACCCTAAAGTCGTCCCAAGCTGGGGGATGGTGAGGAGAAGACACCAAGGTAAATCAAGTTTAAAGTTTGGGACTGAACATTCTAAAGACTAAATTAGACTGTTTGCAACTTAAGGTGACCTGGGAATATCTATTACCTGAGAGTGAGCAGAATAATTGCAAGCTTGCTCGTGCTTTCATTCAGGGCAGGAAGAGATTTATCCCTACTGAATAACTTGTAAAAGGGTTGTGGGAGACAAAAGTAAAATTGTATTTTGATTTACCACATGTGGTGCTCGTTCAACATCCAGTTACATTTGAATACGTGACCTAACCTGAGCTGGCTTTACACGCTGCATATGGAGGGACAATTGCATAAATGCTAGGGAACTGGGGAAGAGTGGAAGGCCAAGTGAGCAAAACTGGGCAATAATGTCCGTAAGGAGAGGGGTAAGAGGGGACAGAAATCCAGTTTTCCTGCAGGAAAGGGCTCCAGAGATTGAGGGCTGGTGCTGCTTCCTCCCAGCTCTTGCAAAGAGAGCTGGCCTGGGTCATGGAACCATCTGAAGACACCGAGGGTTAGTTCATGCCAGCCAGGCCCTGCACAGAGCGCTTGGGGTGCACTCACTTTGGGTAGGGGCTAGGAGGAAAAGCACGGTGGGAGACACCACACCCCCTCCCGTGCACACACAACCTCTCTGTCTCTGTCTCTCTCAGTCTTTGGCTTAGGAGCCATATAACACACAGCTCTTCTGCCTCTGTTAACATCTCCCTCTACCTTAAATGGCTTGCAGAAGAACTGAAAGGTACAAATAAAAAAAATTGTGTGTGTATGTGTGTGTGTGTCATATCCTGTTCCCTTTGTCGGAAACTCCTGCTGAACCAGTCAGGGCCCTGACAGGACACAGGTGGCCCACTCACACCATTATTTTTCAAGGACAGTCTATTAGCAGGGGGCTTTTTACACATGTGTGGGTATGGGGAAGCCCAGGGGACTGTGTGGTAGCCTGGGGCATCCCACCCCCAAGCCCAGCGGGATGAGGGAGGAGGGGCAGGGTGGTTACTGGAAGGCAGGCTCATTTCACACATTTGTGGGCCCAGGACAGGAAAACAACTGGAGACCCCCAAAACCACTTGTCTAAATATTTGAAAGCTGTAACTCAAATTAACAAACTGCTAAGCAAAATATATTTTATCTGCTGAACTTGGCAAATATTCCTTTATAACAGCCTGGCAGACTAAGTTTGAATATAGACGTTTCAGAGTGCTCAGAGTTCTGTGCAGAAACATGGCAGATCAGAAAGCCCTGAGCCCAATAACCAGGCTCACGGCCCACCCCTTCTCTTCCCACCCCTACCTTTACTTGCCATTGCAAGAGGTCTCACTCATACAAATGGAAACCCCAACCCTCACACCCATGTTACACCCAGGACCCACTGCACATACACCACTACCCTCTGGCAAACTCTCAGGCCTAGGGCTAAAGACATTGCTGGGGTAGTCCATACTCTGAAAGAGAGATGGTGTGTGGGCATACAAAATGGACAGGCAGGTACAGGTATTTGGTGCAGGGCCTCTTACACTGTGGGTAGTGATGTCACTGCAGGAGGACTGGAGTCCTAAAACATGGTGTGCATGGCAGTGGCCCTCTCTGATGGATCAAAGGGCAGCACCACAGGAGAGAGGGTGCAAGAACAGCAACCTGATGTTAAAGGACCCAGCTTACCCACCTTTCCACAAGGAAGATAGGAAATATATACCTTGATCTCATGGTCCTCCCTCCCTTTGATTCCCTAGGCAGCTAAGCTCTCCAATAGAAAAAGCCAGAGCGGGCAAGGGAGCTGGTGATGCACTCCCAGGTGGTCAGCCTCTGGGGGCAGGGGGCTGGATGGAGGAGGACAGAGAGGGGCCTAGAAGGTGTCCAGCTCTCTGTCCTCCCAATTTCCTCTAGTTAATTTTCATTAAAGATTTAAATGCCATCTCAACTGTGACTCTTTCAAGAAAACCCTACCCAGTCTCAGGCACTAGAGCAGGTACTCAATAGGCAGTCCATGGCATCCCATCCTGCCCTTCACAGCATTCCTGAAATTTCTAACTGATCTGTGTGGTCATTTTAATAATGGCAGTATCCTCACCAGATAACAAGCTCCATGAGGGCAGGGACTGGGTTTGTTTGGGTCACTGCTCTGTGTACTACCTGCCACAGGCCTGGCATATGGGGGTGGGGTCCTTGCTGTTCTGTTTGAGGTCCTCCCCACTTTGCTGGCATCAGGGAGAGCTACATTCAAGGGAACACAGATAGCATATACATGACAGTAAGTACACACACATGCAAAGGGCTTGGAAATAAGTGAATCTTCAGAAACAAAAACAAAGACCCACTATAATTGATCATATCCATCAGGTTAAAAGCCAAAATAATTCCCAGACTTGGACAACAATCTGAAAAACAGAAGGAGTTCCAGCCAAGATGGAGGCATAGTAGGTAGAAACACTTCCCTTCCTTGTACAACCAAAAGAAGGATAACAACCAATTTAAAAACAAACAGAACTGCCAGAAAATTAAACTGCGTGGAAGTCTGACAACCAAGGTGTTAAAGAAGAAACATTCATCCAGACTGCACCGCAATGCAGTGAAGTGGATCACCCTGTGCTGACAAATACCTAAGGCTCTGACCCTTACAACATAACAGGTGCACCAAGACAAAGAAATACGGTCCAAATGAAAGAACAGATCAAAACTCCAGAAAAAGAACTATTCAATGAGGAGATAGCCAACATATCAGACACAGAGTTCAAAACACTGGTAATCAGGATGCTCACAGAAATAGTTGAGTATAGTTACAAAATAGAGGAAATAGTGAAGGCTATACAGGTGAAATAAAGGAAAATATATAGGGAACCAACAGTGAAGGGAAGGAAAATGGGACTGAAATCAACATTTGGAACAAAAGGAAGAAATCAATATCCAACCAGAACAGAATGAAGAAACAAAAAAATGAGGAAATTCAAAAAAATGAGGAAAGGATGAGGAACCTCTGAGACAACTTTAAACATTCCAACATCCAAATGATAAGGGTTCCAGAAAGAGAAGAGGAACAACAAGAAACTGAAAACTTATTTGAACAAATAAGGAAAGAAAACTTCCCCAATCTGGTGAAGGAACTAGACATGCAAGTCCAGGATGCTCAGAGAGTCCCAAAGAAGTTAGATCCAAGAAGAAACATGCCAAGACACATCATAATTAAGTTACCAAAGATTAAAAATGAGGAGAGAATCTTAAAAGCAGCAAGAGAAAAGGAGATAGTTAACCTACAAAGGAGTTCCCACAAGACTATCAGCTGATTTTCATAAGAAATCTTACAGGCAAGGACAGGCTGAAAGAAGTATTCAAAATCACGAAAGGCAAGGACCTACATCCAAGATTATTCTATCCAGTAAAGCTATTATTCAGAATGGAAGGGCAGATAAAGTGCTTCCCAGATAAGGTCAACTTAAAGGAGTTTAGTCATCATCACCAAGCACTAATTATATGAAATGTTAAAGGGACTTTTCTAAGAAAAAGAAGATCAAAACCTATGAACAGTAAAATGACAACAAACTCACAACTATCAACAACTAAAGCAAAAGCAAAAACTAAGCAAACAACTAGAACAGGAACAGATGCACAGAAATGGAGATCACATGGAGGGTTATCAGTGGGGGAGAATGTGGGGGAAAAGTACAGGGAATAAGTAGCATAATTGGTAGGTACAAAATAGGCAGGGGGAGGTTAAGAATAATACAGGAAATGCAGAAGCCAAAGAACGTATATGTACAACCCATGAACATGAACTAAAGGGTAGAGGAAATGATGGAGGGTGGAGGGTACAAGGTGGAGGGGGATAAAGGGAAGAAAAAATTGGGACAACTACAATAGCATAATCGATAAAATATACTTAAAAATAAAAAATAAATAAAATTTAATAAAAGAATCTGAAAAACACATGGTCACATCTAAAGAATGTGTGCATGAGCCAAAGGACTGGTCATCTGTGGAAGCACAGAGAAAAAAAGTGCTGTCCAAACAGTGCCCAGGAGGTGCCCACCCAGCCTGAGTAAGTGCCCGAAGCCCCGAGCAGGCCTGTGCTTACAAAGGAAATCAGTTTTTCATGGTCCGATGACATTAAATTTTCACATCCCCTAACTTCCTTGTTCTGTTTTAATAGTAACCAACCAGTCTGATAATTTGTCTCTGTGGAGCTGGCTGGTCAAGTTCACACAATGACAGATTCGCCTGTCAGGTGTATTGCTCATTAAAAAGGAATGAGATGCTGTTCTGATTTTATTCCCACTTATTAGAGATTTTGTTAGCATGGGTGGGTATTCCTCCATGTGATCTTCTGGAAAGCTGATGAGTGCAGGTAGCTGAGCCTGCAAGGTTGAGGGTTCAATCCCAGGCTGCAGTGATCTCATAGGATAATAATACCCAACAAAGAACTTCCTCCCTCGACCCAAGCCCAGCCACAAAAGTTTTTTCTTTAGTGAAACTGAAATCCTGGCATTTTCAAAATGTCTCGCATTTATCAAAGGAAAGAGAAAGGCATATTGAGTTATGTACAAAAAGAAATGGCTTTGATTTTTCATTTGACTTCTCTAAACCTAAATTGTCTTTTCAGTCAGAATACATAGTAGCAGAGAAATTCATCATGACTGGGTTCTGATCACGTATCACAGGGGGAGGGGTGACGGGGCCCTAAGGACGCAGCGCAGGGTGAGAGGGCACTTGGAACAGAGCAGGGGAACCCAGAGGATCATTACCCAAGGCCCTCAAGGCAGGACAGTGCATGTGGAGAATAAAGTCATTACAATAGAAGTCCTGGGGTCATAGTGTGCACAGTCTGAGGGGCAAAGAGAGAACTCGGAAGGAATTGAAACACTGAAAGCCAGAGCAGTTGGGAATGACACGGGGGGGAGGTGTGAAGAGTGACTTCTGAGCAGCTCGAGTAGATAGTTCAGCATTACAGTTTCCCACTGCAATGCCATTTTTATAAGAAAATGTAAAGGCCAAGTGCAATGTGATATCCTGAAACGGATCGTGAGACAGTCAAAGAACATCAGTGAAAAAACTGGTGAGTTTTTTTTTTAGTTAATTATCAGGTACAAGTGCTAATTTTTCAGTTTTGACAAATTTTATGGCAGATGTTAACATTAGGGGGTACTGTGCAAAGGGTGTAGAGGAACTCTGTGTTTGCAACTTTTCCACAAATCTAAAATTATTCAAAATAAAAAGTTTATTTAAGAAATATAAAGGTCTATTTATTTTTAAGCCCAGGAAAGTTTTCTTCAATGTGTCTTCGATTATGGCTTCTATTCTAATTGCTTTTTAATAATAAAAAAAAAATCTGTCATTCTTCTGTTGGATCTCTTTTCCCTACTTTTCAAGGCTATAATATTATCTCTTACCGTTTTCATTTGTCTCATTTTCTCTGCATTCTGGGAGGCTGTCTGCAATTCATTCTCCACTGCACCAGTCTGATTTTCAGCAATGCTCCTTCTGCTTGTAAGGCATTGAGTGTAAATATTAACTCTGCTACTGCATTTTTAGTGTGTTTGTCATTTATTCTTGACTCAGGCCCCTTTGTTTACCTCTGCTCCAGCTGTATTTTAATCGCAGACTGCTTTCTTCTGTCACTTTTCACTATTGTTTCACAGAAGCCATGGCTACTTATGTTCTAGCAGACATCCAGTGCGGCTTCGTAAGACATCAGTGAGTACTGTCTCTAATTACCCTCCAAGACTGGTCCTTTCCTCTCTGAGCTTATGGGGCATGTGAAAATACACTCATAGCATGAACAAATACAGAACTCATCGTGTCTCCAGAGCTGCCTGTGATATTTGCTTGTGGAGATTGCATTGACTGAGAGTTTGGAATTCCTGATCAAAATCCCTGAAAACTTGTATCTTCTAATGAGTGTATAAATCACAAAGAAAGGACCCACTGCTGCCTAGCTAAAGGATGACACTATGGTTTTGCAACAAGGCCCAATGGCAATGGGACCTTATTATTTGAAGGTGCTTCCTAGGAAATGAGAGTGATTTGATTACACACCACCAGGAAAAAAATTTGCTGTGTTTATGATGCCATTATTAAAAAATGGTATTTTGGTTACTCTGTGCCTAATAGAGGGGGTATTATTTAGTGTATGAGCTATTATTCCATTGGAATCTAAATGGACAAAGCCGAGCTGTATGAGAAGAAACAGGAGTCTCATCTGAGGAATAGTTTCTTTTGCTTGTGTATCGACCACCATAGGCCTGCTCATCAGCTCCGTGAGAGCAAGGCCATCCCTCAGACCACGGACTAGACCGAAGGGAGTGGCAGAGAGGAAGCAGGTCATTTTCCCTGTACGGTCAAGAATGCCTAGGAGACAAGTTTGGGTGCAGTGGAAACAGCTTGGCACAGGCAAGGGCTGGAAAACATACAGGTCATGTAACATGAAATGACCCTTTGGAGTCAGAAGCCACCAGGGATAGAGTAAAACAAACATGAAATATCATTTTCATAGTCTATCTTCATGCTGCTTGTACTTTCTCTCATTTCCCTTTTTGTTCTAAAGTTTCTTTGGGAAGTCAGACTGTCTTAAAAGATATTGCCATCTCTGCAAGGCCAGTCCCCACACACAGTGAGTGGCATTCCCAGGAGTTGAGATTGTGGGAGCCCCTCTAAAGGAAACCATATTTAGGAGTGCCAAGAGGGACCCCTACTCACCAGAGACCCTCACTGCCCTACCCTGGGAGGACTGTGCTTTGACAAGGGGCCAGGCCTGAGATGATTGTCATGTAGACTTGTCACTCCCCGCCGTATTTTATGCTTGCTCTTACCTGCTGTTTCTGCCCTTTCCAGAACATCAGAGGAACCCACGTGCCTCCAAAAATGGTCCTTTTGCTTCCTGACCCACCCACAGTGGAAATCACTGAAACCTATGAACCTTCCCATCCTTTGCCGGATAAAAGATTTGCTTAATTAAGAAAAGAGTTCAATAAGTTCAAGAACCTGCTTTGCATTTTAAAAGCACTTAACAACCTATGACATGCATTCTGTTTTAGAAAAGTTGAATCTTAATCTTTTATTTTGTATAAATGGATTGACAAGAAGGCACTACACCCTCAGAATAAAGAGTTCAGCCATAGGCTGGGAAATTTTCTTCACCCAGACACAATTTGTAGGCTTTGACATTTTTCTCCAACACAGTTGAATTTCTACAATTCAGCTTTAGGATTTGGTGCCCAGCCTTATCCTCACAGTAAAATTCCAGGAGAAATTGGTAGTATTTATAGAGCACTTCTGTTTGCCAGGCATTATTTTAAGTGCTTCATGTGCAACAATGAATAAGGGAGAGCGGGTGTTAAAGTGAAGAGTAAGACAAGAGATAAACTTTGGAGTTTTTTATTCAAATCCCCACTTTGCCACTTACACCATATGTAATTTTGGACACATTTTATGTCTCAGTTTCCTTCTCTGTAAAAAAGAACGGATAGTAACACCTACTGTCCAGGAGTTTTCGTGAAGATTAAGAGAAATAACGTATGGGAAGACGGCATGGCATGTAACCAGGGTCCTTCCCCTTCGCTCCTTCCGATGGCAGTGTAAGTGTAGCAGGAGTGCACGGTCTCACCCAAACACTACGAAATGCAGGGTTTTGTTTTCTGCCTTTCAATAAATGGTCTCATTAATTTTCTGGCAAAGCAGGAAGAGAAGGGCTGGCAGCTTGCCAGGCTAATGGAGTCATTTTGTTGGACTCTGTGGCTTGTTGTTGATGAATGAAACTATTACCCATCATTACTCTTCAGGGCAGCACCATCCAAATTAAGTGCAATGGTGAGAGTCCAACACCCAAGGGTGTGGAGAAATGCTATCCTAAAGCAGCGGTCCTCAAGCCAGACTGTGTAGTAGAACCCCCTGGGGAGTTTTGAAAGGAACAGATGCCCGGGCTGCACCTCTAGGCATTCCGGAAGAGCTGGCTTGCAGTGAGGGTTGGGTGTCAGTATTCTTTACAGTGGTGCTGGCCATCAGGCAGGGGCCCTCTGAGGCCAGAGGTCTGGTTCTATAAACATCGCCTCCAGGTGTGGGTGTCGGCTGCTGTAGGAGCAGCCTCTCCGTTCTGTTGTTGCTGCTGCCACCGCTAACGATCTCACATTGTGGCTCCATCCCCCCGCCGCCTCGTGGCCAGAGATGAGTTGCATCCATCACCAAACTTCCTCCAGACCACCCTCCCACTTTCTGGGCTCAGCTGCTCCTGGCTAGTCCTGTTGTGGGCAGAGAGGGTGATGTTCCCCTCTCCACTAACCCAAAGTCCACCTTGTGGACATTTTCCAAGATGATTAGCTACTGGGATATTTACCTCTTCAGAGGAAAAGTCCCACCCACCCACCAGATTGTGGTCTGCTTTTACGGTGCCCACAAGATACTCACAGGAGAGCCCTATGTAATGCATTTCCCAGCATCACATTCAGTCTCTCCCAGAATCACCTTGAGCCCACACTCTGAAATGAGAACCAACAATGAGAACCTGATTTTCCCCACCAGTCTCTAAGGACCACAGACTGCGGAGCTGGTAATGAGGGTATCCAGTGTGGCCAAGGAACTAATTCTGGTCTGACTGACTCTTCCTCTGTGGGTTCCATGCTCTTGTGCTATATTCTTTTGCCAGGCTGGGGTGTTTTAGACTTCCCTTTAAATCTGAAGCTGTTTATGCTTAAAACTAAGTCTGTAGCATTGCTTTTTTAATGGCAAGCTTATCTTTTCCTTAAGGCATTGCCATTTTATCATTTCATGCATCATGCAATCTATTTCAAAAATGATTTGCAAATGTTTTTACTGTAACATAAGTTCTATAAAATATTCAAGCCAGACAAAAGTGAATACAGTACTTTCTCTTGCCCTCACCTGATGAATATCACTCCCTGGTATTAATTGACTTTGATTTTCTGTGCAGGTGTACCTTGGAGATCCAGCAGGTTTGGGTCCAGACCACAGCAATAACATGGGTATCACAAGGAAGTGAGTCACAATCATTTTGCTGGTGGAGTGTCTTGCCTTCAATTTGTAAAGAATGAAGTATCTGTGAAATAGTTAAGGGAAGCACAATAAAACGAGAGGTATACCTGTACGTTCTTCCAGACCTTTTCCTAGGCACCATATTTTAATACTCAAAGAGTACATACACTTTATTGCATAAAACATTCCATAATAATTTTCAGTCTCCATGAGCATTGTTTTCAACATCTGCATGATATTCTGAGAAGTGGAAATACCATAATTAGCCTTTTACTAAGTGCCAGTGAATTAGTCATTCCTAATTTTTCATAATTATAAATAGTTGTGATAAACACCTTCATGCATTTTTTTGTTTGAAGATAATTTATTTTAGTTCAATTCCCATAAATGAAATTACTTAATAAAAGAATATAAACAAGATAAAGAAGTGCTTTATAATTTAATGATAGGTAAATAAGACATATAGCCAAGCAATGTATTTGGTTAAACAAATGATAGTTTATCTGTGTAATTGAATGCTATGAAGTCATTAAAATTAATGTTGCATAAGAACATTTAATATCATGAAGAGATTTATACTACATATTAAGTCATTTATAAGACAAGTTACAAAAGTTTCTATGTAATTCGTATAAGAACATTGTTATAATCAAAATCTGAATAGAATTTCTATGGGAATACCAAGGCCCAGGAACAGCCAAGACAATCTGGAAGAAAAGGAAAATCAGCCCTGGCTAGTGTAGCTCAGTGGATTGAGCAGTGGCCTGCGAACCAAAGGGTTGCTGGTTTGACAACCCAGGTCCCTGGTGGGGGGCCACGCAAGAAGCAACCATGCATTGATGTTTCCATCTCTTTTTCTCTCCCTCCTCCTCCGTCTAAAAAATAAATAAAATCTTTTTTTAAAAAAGAACAAAATTGAAAGACTTACTCTACACAAAAATCAAGATTGATTGTAAAGCTACCATAGTTAAGACAGTATAGTATAAGTGTGAGAATTTTTTTTTTAAGAAAAGGAAGGGAATGCAGGAGTCAGATTTTTATTGATTGATTGATTGATTGATTGATTTGGTGAAAAGGGCCAGAGAGTAAAAATTATTTAGGCTTTGCGTGGCCTGTCACAACTCAACCGGCTGTGGTAGCGCGCATGCAGCCAAGACAACGTGCACACGAAGGGCGTGGTTGTGTCGCGGTACAAATTCACTCACGAAGGTGGGCGGCCGGGCTTGGGTTACCTGTCTCTGGGACAAGGATTCAGAATCAGATCCGTGTGTGTGTGCCAGTGTGTGTGCCGCACTGTGATAAAGATGGCCCTGAAATGAAATAGGAAAGGATTTTTTTAAAAATAAATGGTACAGACCCAAGGGGCTCCCATATGGACAAAGCGAGACTTGACTCCTATCTCACATCATCCATAAAAACAAAATCCATTTCAATTATAGACCTAAATGTGAAAAATCAAATGATAAAGCTTCTAGAAAATAAGATAGGGGAATATATTCATGACCTTATGGTAGAGAAAGATTTCTTAGATAAGACACAAAAGCATTAACCATAAAGGAAAGGACTAGTAGTACAAGAGACCGCTAAAATTATAAACTTTTTCTTCATCAAGAGGTATTTGAAAGGTACAGTCTGAGAGAAGATATTTGCAACCCACATAAGTGAAAGGGTGCTTATATCCATAATATCAATGTTTTTTAAAAAAGAGAGAAATCCAGCAATAAAATAGGCAAGAGACTTAGACACTTAACAAAAAGAGAATATCTAAATAGCGAACCAATATTGGAAAAGATGTTAAACTTCATCAGTTTTCAGGGCAATGCAAATTTAAAACATAATGATATAACTGTTAGAATATCAAGAGTTAGTGAGGATGTGGAGCACCTGCTGGTACTCTCTCACACTGCTGGGTATAAACTGGTACAGAAGCTGAGTGATGATAACAACGTCCCATGATCCAGAAATTCCACTTCTAAGTTTATACCCAAGAGAAATGGATATGCCTGCACGCCAAAAGATATGTACAAGAATGTTCATAGCTACATTATTCATAATAGCATCAAACTAGGAGCAACTCAAATGCCTCTAAATAGTAGAATGAATAAAAATAGTAGTATATTCATGCAACACAAACTATGCAGCAAATTATATTCATACAATGCACACATTGGAATAGTATTCTAATGAATGAACTCTCCTTCAAACAATAGGGGTGAGTCCCACATTCATAATTTGTATGAAAAAACTAGATACTAAAGACTGGCAAATGCAACTCATGGTGATAGAAGTGGGGGTATTGAGAGAGTAGTTGGTAATTGGGAATAAGCATGAGAGAAAGTTTGGATTCCTTATAATGTTCTATGTATTGCTCTTGGGAGCAGCTACATAATTATTCACTGTGTGACAAGTCACTAACATTTACATTTATGACAAATACACTTTTCTGTATGCATGTTATGTTTTAATTTTCCTAAAAGTTTATAAAGCATATCTAAATAGAAACAGCATGAAGGCCGTTAGATGCTGTCTAAAACTGATAAATCAAGAGAGAAAGGTGAAAGCGTATTTTTATCTTGAGTAGCACTGTCCAAGAAAGGTTCTGTGATGATGGAAATTATCTGTATCTGCTCTGTCCAATATGGTAGCATCTAGCCATGTGTGGCTATTAAGTGTTTGAATGTAGCTGGTAGACCGAGAAACTGAAGTTTTATTTTTATTGAGTTATAGTTAATTTTAATTAAAGAGCCACATATGACTAGTGGCCAGCAAATTGGATAGCACAGACATGAGCTCTGGAGGCAACCACCATGGGAAGCAGAATCCACTAAAATACCTTCTCTCTGGAAGTGGGACAGATGGAGGAGGTTGAGATGGGGCCAACTGCTTTTTATCATAAACTTTTCTGTACCAATTGATGTGTAACTTTCTGTGTGTAGCACTTAGATAGAAATTAAAACAGAATTTTAGGGAAAAAACAAAGCTTGAAGCAGATACTTAACATTGGTTTATCTCTGAGTGGCAGGATTTACAATGATTTTTCTTTTCTTCCTTTCAAGAAAAGTATTCATTTTTCTAAAATGTTTACATAAGCATATGTGAAAAAAGAACAAATTAATAAATCAAAAGCTAAAACTAGATACTGATGACAAATCAGAAAATTCTCTAGGGGCCTATCTGTGCTTGTACTATTAAGGCAATAATGTGTGTGATGAGAATTTATGGCAGGTCATATTTTTCTTTTCAAGCATTTAATATCTAAACATGCTGGCTAAGCATAGATTTCACATAAAGCATGCCGGATTTCTGCTGCTCTCTACTGCCTCACAAGCCGCACAGGTGTTTGAATTTAGGCCGAGTCCACAATGTGGCATTTGGTGTGGCCCGCCTTCAGGACGGTGTGAGCAGGCATCTTTGGGGAAGTGGCTGTACTCTCCTGCGGTGCTGTCCTACAGCTCAGCATCAAGGTCTGCCAGGGCTACATTTTTGGTCAGCTTCACAAAAAGTTTTAGTGAATTTTATTATAGGTTCCTGATTGTGTGTCTTTCTACTGTACCTACCGGGTCATCCCCACTTAGGTGTTCTATGGGCCCCTCAAACTCAGCATGCCCAAACCAGCACCTCTGTCTTCCCTCCTAAAGTTAGACCTCTTGCAGAGGCAAAATCTCATTGTATTTCCAATGCACGTCCACCCAAGTAGCCAATTAGAAAGTAGGAAGCCGACTTTCACCTTATACCATCCTGCCTTCCCATCTAGGACACTGTGCTCCAGACTCTCCAAACTGCACACTATTCTCTGCTCATTCCTGCTTTGTGCACCTTGCATTTGCCCATGATGTTTCTTGGCTGGACTGTCTTTTTTCCCTTTTGTTCTTCCTGGTGAACACTAAGCTGTCCTTCAAGACCCATATCAAATGTCATCTCCTCTGAGAACCTTCCTATATTAGGCATGTTGGTCACAGTGCTGAAGGTCCGCAATCCTAAGTGAGACTGCTCAGCCTTCCGCACCTGCTCAAAGGACGGTCATGTGACCTGTCCTCAGGTCACAGCTATTGGATCCAGGGTGGCTGTGTGACATAGGGATGAGCACTGACCAAGGGCAACTCATTCATAAACTAGCTCATAATCTGTGGCAAAATTTAAATTAGGAAATGAATGAATTTTGTGGCATGTAAATTATACCTCAATGAAACTATTTCTAAAAACTAAACCAGGAGTTTTGAAATACTGAAGCATCTACTGGTGAGAATTGAAGCAAAAGCTTGGAAGTGATTTGGGGCCCTGAGAAATTGTGCTGGCCCTCCACAGGTTAAAGTTCTTTTTTTTTTTTTAAAGCTGGTCACATTTTTAAAAAAAGATTTTACTTATTTATTTTTAGAGAGAGGGGAAGGCAGGGAGAAAGAGAGGGAGAGAAACATCAATGTGTTGTTACCTCTTGAGCACTCCCTAGTTGGGACCTGGCTCATAGCGAAAGCATGTGCTCTGACTGGGAATTGAACCTGCGACCCTTTGGTTTTCAGGCCAGTGCTCAATCGACTGAGCCACACCAGCCAGGGCCACAGGTTAAAGTTCTGATGGAGCAGAATCTGTGACGAAGCAGAGAAAGGCAGCCAGTAGTGAGAAGAGAATGGATCACACAAGGAGAGAGGAGGGGAGATTCCAAGACAGAGACCACAAGACTCAGGGAGAGACAGAGAGAGGAGCACAGAGCCACCTGAATTACCAATAGTTTCCAATCACTAATCTCAGTTCATGGATTTTCTTTATAGTAAACCCCCCTCATTAAATAATGAAAACATTTGACTTGAAATTAAAAGAAGATGATAATAATGACTTCCCTGATTACCCAAAGCAGAGTTTATCTCTCTCTCTCCTTTGTGTTCTCACAGCTTATAGATATTGTAATTTGTGTACTTGTACATGTTTATGGAAAATGGGTTTTCATTGGATAGAGCCTAGTTCTGGAGTCAGACATGGGTTTTAACTCTGACTTAAGAACTCTGAAACTTTAGGCACATGATTTCTCTTTGGGCCTTAATTCCCTCACTTGTAAAATGGGAATCACCCCAATTGTGAGGATTCATCAAGGCAACGTATGAAACATCAGTGACAGAGCCCAGATCCTAATATGTGCTCGGTGAAAGTCAGCTTAATTCCTTTTTCCTCCCTGCTTCACTAGCCTGTGAATTGGTGGCAGAAACGGCATCTTATTCTCTTGGGATGCCACCATGGCACCTGGCACATTGCTTGGCAGATAGAAAGTATACACTGGATAGTTTTTAATTTAATTTAATAACTGAATTCATAGAATCATGTGTTCCATCTTGGTAGGATTGCCAGATTTAGTGAACAAAAAATACAGGATGTCAGTTATGTTTGAATGTCAACAAATAATGACCACTTTTACAGTATGTTTACTGCATACTTAACACTAAAAATTATTCGTTGCTTATCTGAAATTCAAACTGAGCTAAAGTTCCTGTATTTTCCCTGGCAACAGTACATTCTGACCATTATCTTCTAATCTATTGACACATTCCGTTTACAGGCATCAGGCATTTGTTTTCCCAAAATCCACCTTTTCTTCAGAAAATAAAAAGAATTAGGTGGGTACCTTTTCTAACTGTGTGATTCCTGTTAAGGAGTTCTGAGGAAAGCCCATGTTTATTTGAGAAATTACTTTGTGGGGGACCTGGAGAACCCTGATTTGCCCTACTGTCCTGGTGCAATTATATAATAGGTAATAGTTCTTCCTTTCACTCTCAGAAGTGACCTGGTTCGGGTAGTAAGTGGTATGTCCCCCTGTGTGCCAGGCACGGCACCTGGGCATCAACCCGTGCTGCCTGAAACCAGAAAGTGGATGTTTCTACCCCATAAAGTATCGATTGCACCAAGGCCTCTCCTGGCTACCCTTCCCCACCATTTTACCCATAAAGAAACTGAGGCTCAGCGGGCTGACACCCCTTGTTCTCAGTGATTGTCCTGTCCAGTTTTCCAGTGCCACCACCCCTGTGTTACAGGCCTGCCACGCACCCTCCCTTTAACACCTTTTTGCCTCTCTCTGCCCTCATTTTCTCCTTGCCGGCCTACATTTCTATTCTATGTGAGTCTCTCATTCTCTCTTGTTTTGGCTCCCCTGACCTTAACTCTACGCTTTTGTTTTCAGTTTTCTCCAAAGTCCAACCCTTCCACATCCATATTAGTGCACCCCCACCACTGTGCTTCCCCTCTCAAACACCCTTACTGCTGAGCCAGGACCTGCCAATTATTGGGTACTCACTATACTGAGATCCAAGAAAAACACTTCATATGCACCATCTCCTTTAATCTCCGTAAGAACCTGCTCCCCACTGGCCAGGGTCAGGTTGAGACCCAAACCTGAGTTCTTTACCCTCAATGGACAGCGTGGTCCCACATTTCTAATGAGTCGTGCGTCCCTGGTGCTATGCTGTTGTTTTCTGCAATTATGAATTCTGTGAGGGTGACCCTGTGAGAGCACTTGGAAGGTGTGGAAGTCACAGGACAGAGGGGTCACAGTGAATAACAACAATTGTCCACACTGTGCTGTGACTACAGTTCTCTACGGGGACCTCACCTCGGTGTCTCAGCCGCCCCATGAGATAAGCAGCATCCGGATGCCCCTTTTAGGAATGAGAAGACAAAGGCTCAGAGCTGGGACCAGCCCTGGTCTTCTGTCACGAAAGCCTAGATACTTCCTGACACACTGCCTGTGACTCTCCAAATTACATTGTTCTTGGAGCATGTCCCCTGGACAAGGAGACAAGATCTCTGCCAAGTGAAAATGAAAAGAATCCTGATAAGGACACTTAGAAGTTCCTTCAAGATACCTCCAGACCTAGAAAGACCTCTGGAAGCCGTGTGTATGTAAACCAGGGGGATTGCCCCTCAACCTAAGACTGTCATAGATGGTCCTCTCCTCACTTGTTTCTTTTTTCAAGCTTTGTAAATATTCAGAACAGGTGGACCTAAATAAGGACAAATGCCATCTAATTTGAACCTGAACTCCTGCCTCACAGACCAATGCTTTAGTCAGTCCGTGAGGAAAAACAATTATTACGCTCCAGCTAGCACAGGCGCTGGCGGATGAAGCAGCATCGGTGGCACAATAGTTTATTGGCAAAGAGATGGGAGGTTTGCAAAAAATCAATTTTGTTAAAAATAAACAAACTATAATTCTACCTTCCTGACGAGAGAACACTTCCAAGGCAAATGAATAATGGCACAGCATTTTAGTTTCATCTTTACAACACATTACCTAATACCTGAGGTCATGGCATGGCATTCAAGGCCCCCTGTGACCTGCCCCTGCCAATCCTTCCTCCCTCACTGTCTGTCCCTTCCCTGAGTGAACCTTGGCTCTAGCAGTGATGAGCTGCTTCCTGTTGCATGCACTCCCAATCATTCCTCAAGACTTCGTGCGGCCACCACCGTACCCATGAGCTCTTCCAGACACTCCTTCCTCAGGGCCCTCGCAGAACCGGGTACAGCATTCCATCAATACATGCACAAGCCACATTACTCACATGGTTTTGCTTCTCTGTATTCTCAGTCTGTTCAGGCTGCTGTAACAAAAGTACCATAGACTGGGTGGCTTGCAATAGCATTTAGTTCTCACATTCCTGGATGCTGGGAAGTCCAAGATCGGGGCACCAGCAGATCCGGTGTCTGGTGAGGGCCCTCTTCCTCCTCGATGGCTTTTTGTTACAAGTGTACATGGCAGAAGGACCAAAGGAGCTTTCTTGGCTCTTTTTTATAAGGGCACTAATTCCACTCATGATGGCCCTGCCCTCCTGACCTACTTCCCTCCCAAAGGCCCCGCCTCCTGACACCACGAGGTTGGGCATAAGGTTTTCAACATATGAATTTTGAAGGGACACACACATTCAGACCATAGGGTTTGCTAACATCGACGGAGCGTTGGCAGCGTGTCGGGAGTGTTTCTAAGAGCATTTGCATGTGTCATAACAGGCCTTAAAATACTCTCATGAAGCAGACATAATTTTATATTCCCATTTTACCAATAAGGAGATCAAGGCACAAAGAAGAAAGGCAAGCTTTCCAAGGTTAACAGCGTGTAAGTAAGTGATGGAGCCAAGACTTAAACCCAGGCAATCTGACTCTACACATCTAACACTGTCCTATATTTCTCTGTCTCCTTTACGAAACAACAACGGGACCCAGGGCCGGAGGCATAGGAAGTGGCTAAATAAATGCAAACTGAATGGCCCTGGGCTGCTGATGTGTAACATCTGCTTTTCTAACATGGCCACCACCATCACAAGCCCTCGGACTGGAGGTGGAGAAGAGAGCCAGCCCGCTTCTCAGCTCCCTAATGGGACCACACCCGGACACACGGGCAGTTCCTCGTCCAGCACAGATGCCCTCGATATTTAAAAGACCATCCGCATCCCCTCAAAGAGGTAAACTGCAATGACAGGTTACTTCTCTCCCTCCCTCCCTCCCTCCCTCCCTCTCTCTCTGTCTCTCTCTGTCTCTCTCTCTCTCTCTCTCTCTCTCTTTGAAGATAGAAACTCTTCCTTCAGCCCAGAGGGACTTAGTTGGAAAAAAACTGATTTCACGCTTTGCTGAGTGTGATTGTCCTTGAACACCAGAGCGCATTATCTGCCTGCCTGCGCGGGCTAAGTGCGCGGGCTGCTGTGCCCGCAGTTCAGGGGGTGCAGCAGGGCCATCTGTGGGGAAGATCTTGGATGTCGAGCATTCGCTGGTCCCCCAGGAGCTTGGGAAGAGCAAAGCCATCATGTAATCAGCTTTTCTGGCGGTAACACTACTTTCTTGCCCTTTAGTCGTCCCTATCATTGCCCACCCACAGGGGCCCTCCTTCCCACTTCCCATCCCCCCCCCCAACATCCCCATTTTTCCCTGTTTCCCCCTGGGGCCGCAGACCTGCCTGTCTCCTGCAGTTTCACACTCATGTAAGTGTACAAGTAAAATTTGCCAACGGGGGAGAACGGAGGGGCCCCTGCAGTGTGTTGTGGAAACTTCCCAAGTGCTATTACCTTACTCTATAGCTTTGCATGGATTGGGGGACCAGAAAGCCATCGGCTCCACCGCAGTGGATGACACAGCTGACTTGAGAGTTATAAGCTGTTCCTTCCAGGAGCTGCTTTAAAAAAGTCCTTCCTTTTGCCTTCTCTTCCCATCATCCTCCTCTCTTCCTACCCCTCTTCCACTCCCCCATCAATTCACCATTTATTTGTATTTGCTATAATGTCAGGCACTGTAGTAGGCTCTGTCGATAACTTATCTGGATTAATCTTCATCACTACCCTCTGAGACTGGTAAAGTATTTTCATTTCACATAAGTTAAGAGACTTGTTCAAGGCCCCGGGACTAGAGAGCAGCAGTGGTCTTTGTTTCCAAAGTTCCTGCTCTTTCTGCTCTCCTGGGTTGCCTCTCGCTTGGGCCAAGTTCATTTGGCCAGTCCTCAATCTTCATTCCTTTTAATCTCTCCATAAAGCCCTGCCTGCTGGCTGCCTCTCTTGGCCCTCTTCCTTACTTCAGAGTCTGTTAGATCAAGTTGCTTTCATATTCCTGGTGTTACTTATGGACAACCTTGACCACTTTCTACAAGAAGATACAGTATGGTCCTTAAAAAATTTATTACTTAGATTTAAAATAATTTAAACATATTATGTATGCTGCTTAACAAATTTCACCCTGATTCTGTAGCTGTCTTTGCCGCTGCACTGTTAGCTAAGAGAACAGGGGCCAGGGCCAGGTCATCTGTGTAGCCTTCAGAAGGCTTTATCCAGAGACTAGGGCACTAGGGATATTCAGCTCATGTAACTGAGCAAAGGGTAATAGCAGAGTGTGGAGTACAAGCTCCACAGTCATATTTAGTCCCAATTCTGATTCTACGCCACGATATCCAGCTCTGTGACCTTGAGCAAGAAGCTCAACTTTCTGAACCTTTGCTTTCAAAATGGGGAGAATAATAGCACCCACTCAATATTACATGAGAAATGCACATAAAGGGATTAGCATACTGCCATAACAGAGGAAGTGCTAAATACACGTTAGCCATTGTTACTACTGGCGATGAGTCATTGTGTGCTTTCTGTCTCTGACCCTTTAGGACCATCCAACATAACTACCCAAGCACCCAGTCCTATTTGTGGCAATTCTTTTGTTTATTTTTAGAGAGAGGAGAAGGGAGGGAGAAAGAGAGGGAAAGAAACATTGATGTGTGAGAGAAACATCAATTGGTTGCCTCTCACGCCCCCAACTGGGGACCTGGCCCACGACTCAGGTATGTGCCCTAACCAAGAACCAAACCGGTGACGCTTCGGTTTGCAGTCTGGCATTCAGTCCACTGAGCCACACCAGCCAGGGCTCATGGCAATTCTTTAGGACCTTT
The DNA here is from genome assembly GCA_004027475.1 of Anoura caudifer. Lineage (NCBI taxonomy): Eukaryota > Metazoa > Chordata > Mammalia > Chiroptera > Phyllostomidae > Anoura > Anoura caudifer. The sequence goes on along the minus strand of PVKU01005336.1, from coordinate 4,085 downwards.
CTGATTGTTACCACCCTGCTTTCACCCTCACCCCATTCCGCAACTGTAATCTCTGGTCTCTGCATCCAGCCTTCTGATTCCAATCTTGCTTCACCCTTGGCACAGGAATTGTGCGTTTGGTTTCCAGTGTTTGACTTGCGGATGCTTCCTCATGGTCTTGGGCTTGGATAGGTCTTTGGTTCTTCCCAGAGCTTGGGGTCTGATCCTGCCCTAGCTCTAACCAAAGGCCACCCAATCTGCCTTAATGCTTGCCATTTCCTATTCACACTCATCCTACCCAAAAAGAGAAAGAAGGAAGGAATAAGAGTAGGGGGGAGGAAAGCCAGGAAGAAGAAAGGGCTTCAGTGAGGCTGTCCTGAGTCTTCTCTGGGCTTTTTCACTAGTGCCTGAACTGGTGTTGCTGCTTCTAACATGATTTCCATCCACTTCACCATCCATGTGGTCACTGGAATAACAGCAACAATTAGTCAAAGCACTCACAAACATTAATTCATTTATCCTTCACTACCAACATGTAAAGTAAACGATAACAGTAACTTCATTTTAAAGATCAGGAAGCTGGCACGCACTTGCTCACTTCCTTGAGCACCTGACCTGGGGTTGCACAACAGTTAAGTAGCAGAGTTGAGATCCCCATCAGAGTAATCACTCAGGATGAACCTAGTCACTGTCTTTGCATTAGACTGTAAGCACACTCTTCAAGTGAGGTGTAGGTAGCTTTTGAATCAACCTCTTCAGGTTTGGCTGCTACTTAGGACTGGACTTTGGAGAGGATAAATATTTGTGCAAAGATTTTTCCCTATTCTCCTGCACAAATTTTCCCTTAAAGGGCAGCGAAAATTGGAGAACCCCTTGCGACTGGAGACAGAGTTAAAATGCCCTGCTGTCTTCGCTATCCTGATGCACACACGTAACAGTGGGTTCCTGTGGGTCAGAGACTGTCACCCCTCTTCCTGCCTCCCTGACACTCTTACCCAGCTCAGTGCCCAATGCAACACATGCTTCGAACGCATTTGTACTCACTTCTCCAGATTGTACTGAGCATTTCATGAGCATTTCTTGTTGGATGTTAGGTGCTTTTCCAATAAAATTCATCATTATTGTTATTGTTGTTGCTAAACAATTCTCATGCCATTGGTAAAGGTAAGGAGGGAGGAAAGCTGTCTACATCCTCTATCTTGCTAGATAGAGGCACAGCCATGTAGAGTTTCTCTTAAAGTGGGAGAGCTGTGGCTTGAAGACCTCTTTATTGTCTAAATTCTGCTTTTCTTGCTCAGACTGTATGGAGAAAGAGCAGCCTGGGGGGTCCCACCTTTGCCCTCCCCCCACCTGTTTGTGGCAGAGCTGTCTGGAGCCCACCACCCTCATTCCTTGACTTTGGTCGATAAATAAACCCGGGAGGCTGAGTAGCCAGTATGGGTGTTTGTATAGAGCAGTTGAGGAAACATTCCCAGCACAGAGGACACAGCTGGGGAGGCTGTCAGAACAATCCAAGAAAAGGCAAGGCTTAGTCCCGCAAACATGGCCCCGGCCTGGGCTTGACCTCTGGATGCCACGTGTCACATTCGGTGAGAAAATCAATAGTCCCCTTGTCTGGAATGTGCACCCCTTCTCTTGTGGAACATGGGAAACAGCCAGCAATTGTATAGAAGGAAAGGCCTGTCTGTGAGCTGTCCTCAGAGCATGCGGACAAGGCCTGCCTCCCACCAGCAGGTCAATACTGCTATTGTCTCCCTTCCCTGGGAGGTGATTGTCACTTGGCTCCCAGATTCAGACTCTAGGTTTCTGGATGAGCCAGGGCTGCTGTCCACACAGCTTTTTAAAGGGAAAAGGCCAAAGGGACACTCTACTTTGGTTGGTGGAAGCTTGGTGCTGCTTGGCTTTTATGAAGACTATGGACATGGAGACAGCCCAGGTCAGGGTGGTAATGCTCCCCTTTTAGATCTCGGCAGCCAAGACCTGTTGCCCAGAGCCCTCCGAGATGCAGAGAAAAGGCAGAGTCTGAATGTGGGAGTGAGGAAGCTGGCCTGGGTGGCAGTGAGTTTGCTACACAGGCACTTAGTCAGGGCCACAGCTTTCTTATCCATAAACTACGCTCCTAAACCTCTGGGATTATAACAGGAGGCAAACAGCTTTAATCGTCAGAACTAAATTTAATTAACTGATAACAACTTGCAGGAACCATTACATTGCAAAGTGCTCTGATGCTGGGTTCCAGCTCAGGGGGAAAGAGTGGCGCTACCGATTAGGCCCAATTGTGAAGAGTTAGGACTATCGGAATGTATGTCCCGCTCTGCCTTCTAGTAGCCGTGGGGTTACTCCCCTGCACGGGCGCCTCTCAGGGCTCACTACTGTCCACCTTCACCCACCTCTGCTCCCACCAGGGAAAATACACACTGTGGCTCAAGCCAAAAACTTAGATCTTATCATGAACTGCTCCATTTCCTTTTCCTCCAGATGTGCGTACTCTACAAATCTTTCCAGTTCTACTTTCTCAAGATCTTTTTAATCCATCCTCTCTTTCCCATCCACATAGCCTTTGTCTTAGCTCATCTCTCACCTCAGTGAGCTCACCCTTCTAACAGGTGTATCTGACTTTGACCTCTTCCCACCTAGTTCAGCACTTGCCCATCACATCCATCACCAAGAGTGATCCCAGGAAACCTTTTTTTTTTTTTTTTAATTATTCATTTGAGAGAGAAACATTGATTTGTTATATATATATATATATATATTTTGCCTTATTAACTGATCTCCTAAACACCTTCAAAAGCATCCTTATTCGAGAATATGCAGTAACCAATTCAAAAGTATTTATTCTTCAAGCTCTGAAGTCTAAAAGAGCTAATAATTTTCTCTTGTTCTTCCAATAGCCTCATTATCTGTCCTGCTCATTTTACTGCTGTCTCCAGAGGAATCAGGTGCCCACAGAAAAGCTTGAGGCAAATTATGGGTTACCACTGCCCAATGAGTGGGAAGCAAGACATCGCAGCTCCTGGGACTCAGGGAATTCTTTTCTTGCAGAGCCAACCCTCAGCAGAGGGTCTGCCCTTGCTGGCACAGAGAGGTTGTAATTTGTTTCAACCAGCTACAAGGGGATGATTTATTCCCTGGAGCAGTCGAATGGGCTTTATTGGCATGTAAGAGAAACACAGCATTTTGTAATCAACCCAGCAGATGTCCTTGCCAGGGTGGCAGGAAAGCTCAGTGACTAGACATTAAGCTGTCAGAGTAGGCTGGACAGGTCAAATGAAGATAACACTTGCATAGAGCCAGGCTCCCAGCTTCTGGGGAGGGCTTCAGCCACCTACTGGTGGAGGATAAATAAAACAGTTTCCAGAAAGCCTCGTGGGGAGAGAGCCAAGGAGCCAATAAGCCACTTTTAATGACAAAATCCAAAGTGTTGATTTTTATTGTAATTGACATATATGGACCATTGTGCCTGAGTATTGCACATGGTGGGAAAGGTGACAATTATTTTCAGGGTTTCCAATGTACTTATCTGTTTTGATCATTTTGATGGATCTCCAGCAGCATCCTAAGGCAGGGGAAAAAAGAGACAGAAACTACAGACAACAGGAGGTACGTGGGAAGGCTGAAATGCCCAGGAGGGTGTTAAGACCAGAAGTACGAGATCCATTACAAGGCAATCATCAGTGCTTTTTCTAGGTAAAAGTTGAGTGGATTTTCAAGGTAATTAAAAGTTAACATTTAAACTGCAGACATACTTCTCCCCTTTAAAGAAAAAAAGGAAAAGAAAATTCTTTCTTCAGGGAAGCCTTCCCTTTCCCCAGAGACTAGATTAGATCATCTTATTATGCAAACTCCTTACCTCCTGTACTTTCCCTTTTAAGCACTTCTCATAATTTTTAACCATACACCTGTATGTTTCCCCATGTATTTAATATCCCTGCTCCCACTAGACTATAAATTCTCGAGTACAGAACCAGGTTGTCTTTTCTTTCCTGCTCTGTCCCCTAGCACTTGCGTGGGACATAATATAACTGATAGGGACTGAGGAGAATGATGGACTGTGAGAGACAGGGGGGAAGATGAGGACACGAGGGAGTAATAAAGAGTAAAAA